>JBBUKS010508260.1:0-13668 GCA_038050645.1 Hedychium gardnerianum | reverse complement strand
ATGGTGTGAGAACTCTTGCCTATTTAGCACTACACCCGAGTTCTTATGGAGATGTAGCGGTCCTTGTCGAGACGTTACAGTCGGACCCTGCAACGCGAACTCTTGCATATTTAGCATTACACCCGAGTTCTCATGAAGATGTAGCGATCCTTGCCGAGACGTTACAGTCGAACCCTACAACGCGTTCCTTACGGGGAACATCCTAGCATTAGTATAATAGTTTAATTGATTCATTTATTGAAATTTGTCATAATTTAACGCTGGCTGGCAACCTAACGCAACCCTCCTCCTTTATCCGGACTTGGGACCGGTTATGACTGGTTCGTCATGGGCGGAGTTGGAGAACTAAACGAATATATATGATATAATTTTATATTATTCTGAGCTTTCTATGTTCATTAATCGATTTTAATCGAAATCGATTGATAGATTTAATTTTCTTAATTATATTTATGTACTTAAATATTATTTTATATATTATATTAAGAATAATAATTTTTTTAATATGATAGAATTTTTTAATCGATTGTTATCTATTCGGGTATATCGATGAATAATATCCTAATCGAATACTTATTTGATAATTTTAAAATTTACCAGCATAACAATTTTAAATTTAGTAATGGCCGTTGTTCTTTCCTTTCAATTAAATACCGCAAGCACAAATTTAAATTAATTAATTCATGAGAAAAGTGATTTGCGGTATTCCTGTAAGCACCCTTAAAATGAATATAATTTGCGTTTAATTCCATATTTATTTATTTACTTATTTCCGATCAAGTTGGGGTTCGAGAGATTCTATCGATTCTTGTTGCCGCTTCCTTTCTCTGTTTCAGCCTCTTCCGCTTTCGCCCTTTTCTCTCCAGATTCACAAGCTCTCGATTCCACATTGTTCTGTAATCGGCGCTGTGTCGCGGGAGTGAGCAATCGCACCGAGTGAAGGCGAAGACCTGAGGGAGCTCGACCTGACGGGGTTGCCGATGGCGGCTTCGGCGTGCTCTGCCATCATCTTTCTCTCCATTTTGGTGGAGAAGGTCCTGCGCCGCCCAGGCGGTGGTCCATTTCCGTACGTTCTCTTTACCTTTACCCTTCCTTCCTTATTCGGGATGTACTTTGAAGGTTTATCGTTATTTTTCAAATTTTCATACATGCTCTTCAGCTTTGTAGTAGATCAATGTATTGTCAAGATAGTCATTAGGTTGTCCAATTTGGCATTGTTACACTGCACAAAATCCCACTTTTCTGATGAGTTACCGAAGCATGTCGTACTCTTCTTCTAACTCAATAACAAAAAGAATATGATTTGTTAATTCCTCTAAGATGTAGGTTCGATGCCACATTGGCTTGCCGAACTTGGACTATCAACAACAAAGTTGATTACATATGGACTGGCATTTTGTTACATAATGGAAAGCATATATATTTGTTATAAATAATATTTTGTTGCAAATATATATTATATAGTCGATCCTTTTATTGCTAGTTTTATTTTAAAAAAAAAAAAGGTAAAAGAGAGAACCATAACTTATCCAACAATTAGATTAAAGAGCTAAAGTTTGAAATAAAACATTAGAACACATGTGTCATTTGTGGAAGATTAAATAATATACTGAGATTTTACTGCTATTCCATTCTATTGAAATTATGGCTTTTGAGGAGCTGCAAGCTACCTCAACATGTTTAAATATTCAAATAGGTATTCGAATTGGTAAATACCTGTGTTAAACGGGCAAAATATATAGTTCCGTATAATTTTAAGTAAATCTATAAATCCAATTATATATTAACAAAATTGTGAACCCATATCTGACTTAAACAGGTCGGTACCCATGATTATCGAATAATGAACACCCATTCTTATCCCTAGGTATCAATGTATTCAACTTCCCTATTTTCCTTTTAAAAACTACACTAAAGTTCTCACCTGAACTCTTCAAATTCCATGAGATGCAATAGTTCGTTCTTCTTCTTTTTCCATATTGTGAACATTTTTTGAAATCTTTTTTTTACTTGAAAAACTCCCCCAAGCAATTCTGATATATGTAATAACAAAAGAGTTGTGAAAATGACATCGTATTTACATATTTTTTTTTTTCACATGAACGGGTCATCATTCTAATACATATACTGTTAAAGTGAATGAAACCCTGTTCAGTGTTGTAAAAACTGCCCCAGATAAATCAGGCTGCAATAGACATGATTTTCAGATTGAATTGGTTCAATTGATCGGGCCATAATTGTTCCAACTGAATTAGTTCAAATTAATCAAACCAATCAATTTCACTGTCCTCATCGACATGAAAAGGCAAAAGCAGAGCACCAATTGTTTTTTGATGGTCTTCTACAACTACAGGAGTCCATGAATGAGATGGAAAGAGGAAGGGATTGCATGGTTCTTCATCTGTAGGGTTGACTCATACTTTGTTTGCATGGTTTGTTATGTTGCCATGAGAGTCCCAATTCTATTTTGCAGGACCATGGGAATGTCTTTTTCCCATGTGAAGTATTATTACTGAACAAGAAAAGCCCAATCCCAAAGCCACTGAAAGGTATTATCTAATGCATATATATTCTAGTTATCTTCTTTAACTTGAGTTTTGAGAGTCGATGGTTTTGTTTCAGTACCTAAGCCACTGAAAGAATCAATAGTCTAAAATCAGAAGATCAACAGTACTCTCATTCAAGGTGGCAAAAGGAGAAACGCTCACCCCCAGCACCCTCGCTAGCCCATCTCAGGACCAATACGGAGGAGATAAATCACGGGTGACTACTAGCCCGAACAGTGATCAGTGTATGAGGGAGGACAGAAACCTGGCTACTAGTCAGGATTTGACCCCTAGACCTCATGGTGGCAACACTCCATGTACTAGCCATCAGCTCATCCTGTGGGAACACAGTACTCTCATTCAAGAATATATTAGAGAATGTTGCGTACCATAAACATCGATTTAATGAGCATGGAGTCAACTTGTTCTTGTTCCCTCTCATTAATCTTTCCCAACACTAGATCTGATACACTCTCCTTTCCCAGACCAATTAGTTAGGACTCCTCCCTTATTTTTTGAGTCAACAATTTGACGTAGAGATCAACTAGCATATAGGATGGTAGTCAATTTTGCATAGGACAATGGATGTGGCATGGTCTCCACGACTTGGCTCTCTCCTTTGGAGGAAGAACTGGAACACTTCTCTATTCTCATCAACGCTCAGTATTGTCTAAACCACTGCAAAATTTACACCCCCAAGTTACAAGTTATAGTACTAGTAGTATCAATCAAGCAACCCTGTGATTCAAGTAATCTTCTTGCAGAGAGAAAGAAAGAGTAATCAATTTGCTCTGAAATATTATTGTGGAGGTTATGGTAAAATGTTTGGAAAAATCTGCAATCCTGATCCGGATTATGAAGTAAGATCAGGATCTCTGTTGGTCTATCCGATTCTGTTCAATTTCTTGGACATGTTTTCAAGATATCATCAAATATTGAAGAATCAATCTTAATAAATTGATGAAATTGTAAAAGAGATTGACGAAAATTGGGGGGAATAGAGGTAATTGGACGAGATGATCAAAATCACCCCCTCAGACCTACTAGGGAATCTCCCACCAGTCACGACAGCAATATTTGTGAGGGTGCTGGAGTGCCACGGACAACAAGGAGATCGCAGCTTGCTTTCAGAGAAATTTCTCATGAACACTAGCAAGGCTGCATAGCCTCTTTTGACTGAAACTGAAAATATTATATCTTGGAACTTCCAAGTCAAATACCATGTGGAAAGGCTTTCTTATTCCACAAACTAATTGCATGTCGTCTAATGAATGAATTCTGTTATGTAAATCTTAATCTCCAAGGATTTGCATGTTTTTAACTATAACTCAGTAAATTGGAAAATGACATGAGTGTATCTGAAATACTTACTCTTGTGATTAAAGATTATATGCATCTCAACCTATTTAATTGTCTTTCTGGCAAGAAACTCCAAGTTATTACTTATGATCTGGACAGTGACGCGACGTAGAGCAGTAGAATCAATTAATTGTCTTTGTGGAACCATCTGTCATCTCAATATGCTAAATTATATATATTCCTGTTCAGCAACTACATTGGCAAGATCAGGGTTTGACCTAATATTAATTTGAGGTATTGCTTTCAGTTCAAGGACCTCTCTATCCTATGTCTAGCCAAAGGCTTCTGGCAAATTCAATCAATTAAAATGAAGATCTCAAACTAGTTAGTGATGCACTTAATGTGTACCTCTCAAAGTTGGATTTCATGGAGAGCATGGCCCCTCCTTTTTGCTGCAATCTTTTAAGATATATTCTGTATGATAGAAAATCTTGAAATTACTTCCTTGAATCTTCTTCCACTGAACTGGAAAGTAGCTTATCTGGTTTGGATACATCTAATGGTAGGAGAGGATAAACACTGATCAGAACTTTTCTTTTCGTCCTTTTTTGAATTCAATTTGGTCATTATTGGAGTGTAAAAGTGAAATCATTATTTTAGCGGTCTTTTAAGGATGGTTTCACTCTCTATAAGTAAATAAATCATGAGAATATTTATTCTAACATAATGCCTTTATATGAAAAAAAAAATTAAACATTCAACCAGTTATTTTGTTTTAATTTAATCATTATGTGATAGAACAAGATGTTATGCACGTGAATGAAATAAAAAATTATATTAGAAAAAAAAGGATACCACCTTCTCTTCGTACAGGTTCCACTCCCACGAGGCTCCTTGTGATAATATCCAAGTTTTATGTTCTAAGGTGAGTTTAGGTTAATAATATTCGATGCAATTTAAATAGCCTAAATTATATTTAATAGAGATAAATTTAGTGATATATATATGGATCTACTAGCCTAAATGTTTTAACTTCCACTATCTATTGTAGTGGAATTTTATAATGTTAGATCCTATAATATTATTTTAATAAAAAATAAATTAAATTTTAAATAATTTTTACGAATTTATGAGAAAGGAAGGATATATCAGTTTTTCAAGTCATTTTTTTCAATTAAATATGTTGTTTTTATTATTTAATCTGTAATATTTTATTATTCGATCGAATTGAATTGATTTTTATTCTTAGATTAATTGATCGAATATGAGAAGAAGTAGAATTAAATTTCTGACCATCTTATTCTTTTTAGAGTCTTGGAAGCTACTATTCCACTTCAACTCCTTTGTGATGTTTGAGTTATTGAGTTATCAATTAAGAAATATATTCTTTAAAATTGGGCCCTACTTTGCTTCTTTGATCATTCTCTTCAATAATAACCTTGTTGGGGGCGCTGGGAGCGAACGTTTTGCTTTTTTTTGCCACAATTGTTGACAAATTTGATGAGATTATATTTTACCTTCTCATATATATATATATTCAAATCTTAAATTTGAATATATATATATATATATATATATATATATTCAAATCTTAAATTTGAATATAAAATATTGTTTGCTTAATCATGTAGTAGGTAATATTGTTTTGGGTAGCTTTCTATCTACCATCTTTAGAACATGAACCAAGTTTATACACGACTGCCTACCTTTATTTTGTGGTGTTCAATTTGATGGTATTGGAAGGTACTTTGTAGGGCCATCTTAAACTTTTTGCTGAATTATGTTTGAAAGTGGTTCGTTTAAGACGAACTAATATTTTGGTAGGCTTTGAACGATGTAATTAATTATCATTAATACCTTCTAATATTATATATATATATATATATATATATATATATATATTACTGCTATTTGCTTGAGTAGTGACAGATATATGATATACCAATCTCTTTATTATGTATTATTTTGTTTGGGAACTAAAATAAATTGAGATTAATTACATGTAGTTATAGTTTGACCTCTTATATATATATATTATGTTTTATCATCTTTTTTGAAAAACTAATGAATGAATTTAGGACGTAAAATGAAAAATTCGATTAGTTCTGATCCCTATTAGTTATTAATTTTGTGTTTGAAAAAATTATTGCTGCAATTTTGCACTATAAAATGAAAGCTCCAGCTCACTACTCCCCCAAAGCTCGTCTCTTCCTTTTCTCGCTATCGATTTCGATCGACGACGGTATGCGTTCTCCGGCGAGGTTCCTCCTATCGCCGGAAGCGGAAGCGCCGAGCCCCCTCCCCTTCGACTCTGACGTCGCCATCATCCTGGCTGTCCTCCTCTGCGCCCTCGTATGCGTCGTCGGCCTCGCCCTCGTCGCCCGTTGCGTATGGCTCCGTCACGCCGCCGCCTCATCTGCCCTCGCCCCCTTCCCTTCTCCGCCCAACAAAGGCCTCAAGAAGAAGGTCGTCCGCGTGCTCCCCTCGCTCTCTTTCAACTCCGCCGCCTCCTCCACCGCGGGCGGCGTCGTGCTGCTCGACTGCGCCATCTGCCTCGCCGAGTTCGCCGACGGCGAGGTGCTCCGCGTTTTGCCACAGTGCGGCCACGGCTTCCATTCCGAGTGCGTCGACACCTGGCTGCGTTCCCACTCCTCCTGCCCCTCCTGCCGCCTGAACCTAGCAGTCCCCGCCCCGCAGCGGTGCCGGCAGTGCGGCTCCAGCTCCGGCGCCAAGGTGCACGACGCCAGCGCTTCCGGTGCGTTCTTGCCCTGAAACGCACAACCCACTTATCAAACCAAGTACCCGCACACCACATGTTTGCGATTTTGTTTCCTTGTCTTTGTGAGCTCGTTTGGGTTCATCTTGTAAGTCTATAACTCACAATGGAGTCGAGATTTTGTGAATCGATAGATTAAATTGGAAACGCCGAGAGCAAAATTTTGTGATCAATATATTAAAATGGAAACACCAACACCAAAATTGAGCAGTGGCCAGTGAGAGAAGAATCTTGGCAGCGTGAAGCTCGATGTTCTAGTAGCATTCTTTTTTTCTTTGTCTCAAGTCTCGGCTTCTTTGCAAATGGAGTATTTGGTGGCGCCCTCTCTCATATTTTGTCTCAGAACAAGATTCTATTACTTGTAAATATTCTTTCTGACTAGTTTTGCCCAAGTTATTATATTCATGATATTTTCGAGTCTTAATAATGCTATTCAAATCAACTAATGAGATCTTTAGTTTCTTCTCTCATACAACGAGGTAAATATACAAATTTCAAGCTTTGTATGATGTTGAGTGAATGAACTTGTTGACCAAACTTCTGTGAAAACCCACCTTGAAAGCATTCAAGGTTATATCGTCTGTGAAAACCCACCTTGAAAGCATTCAAGGTTATATCGTTTCTTACTATCGACATCATTAAGAAACGTTTTGGGAATAGGATTGTTATGAGTCCCTATTGTAGAGTATCTATAGCTCGTTTAACAGGAAAGAAAGAGCAATAATTTTTCAACTATACTTAAAAAAATTAGTTAAGTCGAACAAAACAATTCGCATGTTCAACCAAACAAAGCGACAACTAAAGACGAACACAGATTCAACTGGCACTAAATTAGATTAATCTGGGCGAAAATAAGTACACTAAATGAGCAGCGAACTGCCAAACTATGGCTATTACCATTACAGGCGATGATGATAGCTTATAGGAATCTTCCAACATCAAATAAAAACAAGAACAAAGAAAATGGATAAGGAGAACACAGCATAGATTGCGTCTTTCCTGACGATTTCCTCAATCATCATCCTCTTCATCCTGTTACAAACAGAACATTAAAGGGAAATTACCAAATATAAAGCTTATTTTTTGAAGTCATTACAGTTCTACAAACCTCTTCCTCTTCATCATCTTCGTCATCGTTCACCTCAGACTTGGATTTGTCGGATTCTTCGTCGTCATCTGCTGAAACGGCAGGGGCAGCGGCAGCGGCAGCGACAGGGGCAGGACGACTTCCTCCGCCAGACTTTCCCGGACAAAAACGAAAATTTAGATGATCCAGCGCTGGAATTCTTGGAGTAAGAAAACAAAAGATTTCAAACTTGAAATCACTACTTACTTGACCCTTATTGTAGGCGGCAATAGTCTTTGTGTAATCTGATTTCAGCCTGGCTGCCTTGGCGACGTAGGGAGCTTTCTCCTGGAACAAAAAGTAGAAAATTTTGATTCAGAGGAAATGTTTCTAAAGAATTTTCGATCTGAGTGAGAGAGAGACGAGTTGAAGAAGATTACTCACATCCTCTGACAAGGATTTCCATTTGTCTCCTCCTGCTTTGCCAACCTATTTGGATCGAAGCAATTGAAGGAAATATAATCTCTCTAAAAGGGGATAAAAAACGAAACTTTTGAACCAGAAGTACTGCAGAGAGAAAGAGGAATCTTACCGCTGCGACCGACTTGTTATTCGGGTGTTTTTCCTTGTAAATCTTCCTGAATTCCTCCCTGCGCGTCCAATAAGTATGATAAGCCAACAAAACGATCAAAAAATGGAAACAAAACTTCGAAGTCAATCAACAGCCGAGAATAATTGATCTCACATGAAGACGAAAAAGGCACTGGGAGGCCTCTTGGGCTTGTTGGGATCCTTGTCGGCCTTCGTCTTCCGAGGCTTCTTCGCCGCCCGTTCCGCTCCCTTCTTCACAGCAAGCCTTTCAGAAAACAGCGTTAGATTTTATTTTATTTTAAAAAAAAACACACACACACTACCTTCCGCAATCAATCATCCACAAAACACTCAAAAGAGGGAAATCGATACTCACTTGGTATCGGCCTTCTTGGGGGCGTCGGCCTTCGATTTTCCCCTCGTCATGGCGAGATCTGCGGCGAAAAAAAAACGATCAGATCTGGCTAAAACCGACTGAAATCACCAATAAAACCCTAAAAAAAACACATAAAAGGAGGAAACTTCACCTTGAGATTAGGGATTCGAGGCGGCGTCAATCGATGGGAGGGAGGAATGACGATGCTGGAGACGAAGAAAAGGGGATAAGAAGGGGCAAGGAGTGGGTGCGGGGTGGAGAAGATAGGGCTCGAATCCGACGGCTCGCGATCGAACCGCGGAGGCGATGTCGAAGCGAATGGATTTGAAGGCCGGTGCTTTTGTACTGGGACACGTCACCGATCCGTGTGATCGTCGCTAATTGGGCTTCTGCGGTGTGTTTTTTCCACCTCCCTTCCAATCCGAAAGCTGCTTCCGGTGGGGCCTGGGGTGACGTTTTGTCCTTTTGTTTAATTAGGGTTTGGTTTAGATATTTTTGTTGGATATGATTATGGCGTTCGTTCTTAGCCACAGCGGTAGTTGCCGAGGAAGGTTTCGGCCGTTAGATTTGCATCGGACGGGCAGGAGAGAGACACGGGAGAGGAAGTGATGGATTTCGGGTAGATAAATGCGCACGTGCTTAGCAAATGCGCGCTTCGGAGACGTCGCAGGAAACGTACCCACATTTTAATTGGATTCTATGTTGGTATTCGATTGGAAACGGGCTTACGTGGTGGTGCGTGGTTTGGATTCTTGCGGGATCATTAAGGGAAGGATGGGGTCCACTTGAAGTATGGCGACGACAAGTAGGAAGGTAGTTATTGTGAAAATTGAAGGCATATTTTATTATTATAATATTATTATTGTATAAAATGTCTTATTTAAAAATAATAATAATAACTACCTATAATTGGCATGCCCATGCCAACTTCTGTGATCCACCGGCATTGGCATGAACTTTGTCTATCATCTACTACTGCCACGTAGTGAAATTTTGATTCACAAATAAATAAATATATAAATATAAAAGATTCTGATATCAACTTATATAATGGTATTAAGTAATTTTTAAAAAATAACATTTGGAACAATATACGTAAGGGTGTGTTAATATTAAATCAGTATTAGTCACGATTCGGATTGACTAAATTAGTTATTGTGATTTATCTCTTTCGTGTTGGTCTTGGAACGGACTGAGGGATAAACGTTTCGCCTTTTGCCACAATGTTAATATTAAATCAAGTTGAATTTTTTTTATTTGATTTCATTATAAAAACTTTGATGAAAAAAATATACTAATAGAAAATTGAAATTAATGTGTGTTTTGAAGAAGATAGCCCTCTTCCAAAATAGACCTCTACTATTTCTTTGATTTGAAATTGATACCCGATTTATTTATTTTTTTAATAACCCGAGTATATAAATTCTCATCAATTCTTATGAGTCGGCGATAAAAAACTTTTGGGTGAATAAATTACCTTTTACGGCATGAATTATTATGTAGGTTGGTATTAAGTAATTTTTTAAAAAGAACATTTGGAATAATATACGTAAGGGTGTGTTGTTAATATTAAAACAAGTTGAAAACTTTTTATTTGATTTCATTATAAAAACTTTGATGAAAAAATATATTAATAGAAAATTAAAATTAATGTGTGTTTTTGGAGAAGATAGTCCTCTTCCAAAATCGACCTCTATTATTTCTTTGATTTGAAATCGATACACGATTTATTATTTTTTTAATAACACAAGTGTCTAAATTCTCATCAATTCTTAAAGATAAATTATGAAAATATAACAATTGACAATTGACTTTCACAGTCTTCGTAATTTTTATAAGGCCATCTAATACTGAATCAATATTCTACTCGTAAAAATAAATTCATAAAAATTTTCATCCACAAATATTTTGACTCATGACCCCTCAATCTAAATTTTACATTAAATTCAACGTCAAATCACAAAATTTTAAGAATCTCCCTTATGTCTTACACGTTCACTGTGATAACAAAAAGTAAAACGCTCATCTTAATATCCTTGTCAGTCCATTCCAAACTAATATAAAAGAGGTAAATCATCGATAATTAATAATCCGAAAGATCAATGCCCGGGAGAAAATAAGAATTTGATTATTGATTACTGACCAGAAATAAACCCCCAACAATACCCATATACTAATCAACTGTCCCTCCAAAGGGACACCCTGCCTGAGGGCGATTTATCATGCTCATCATGCCTGTGGGGGTGATTTATCATGTTTTAATAACTATGAATATATATCATAAAATTCAAATCAAGCAATCATTTTTTGTGTTGATGAATGAATATTATGATGAATGAATATTTTATTAGAATTTTGATGGATCTAGGATGAGAAAACAAGAATATAAGAGATATTTTATAAGAAAGAATGAGAGAGAGACTCTATGAAGAAAAATATTTACTACATGTTATTGAATCATCATACAATGTCCCTATTTATACACTTAGATTCATACTTTCACATCCTTCTACAATTAATATATCACATCATTAAACACAAGACAATTAGATTTTTTTTCTTTTCTATACTAATGACTCTTGTCATAAAGAGTTTCAATGAACTTAGTAAGATAATTGAACTTTACTTAATTGATGAAGAGTCACATGAAGTCAAATTAATTTTGACTGCTTCCTTTCATGATTGATGAAGTCAATTTGTTCTTGTATAGTTGTAGAAGTCAATTTGTCTTTTGAATATGTTTACATGCTAACATTTGCCCCTCTTAAACTTGTTCTACCTTGAATTCCCAATAAATTCCTTAGGTATTAAAAAGCTTCCGTTTTTAGAGGTTTTGTAAATATATCAATTACTTGATCACTTGACTTCACATGGAGCAATTTTATTTCTTTTGACTTAACATACTCCCTTATGAAATGAAAGCGAGTATTGATATGCTTGGATCTTTCATGATGAACTGAGTTTTTGGCTAAAGCAATTGCTGATTTATTATCCACATAGATATTGGTTGTAGCTTCTTGTTGCAAACTAAGATCCTGAAGTAATCTCTTTAGCCAAATAGCATAACAAATACAAGAGGCTACAGCAATATACTCAACTTCATAAGTTGATAGAGCAACAATTGATTGTTTCTTTGAAGACCAAGTGAATGTAGCATTATCAAGATAAAACACATATCCAGTAGTGCTCTTGCGATCATCATAACTTCCAACCCAATCACTATCACTGAAACCAAAGAAGTCCATATCTTTTGTTGATGAATAGAGAAGCTCATAATCAATTGTCCCTTTTACATATCTAAGAATTCTCTTAGCTGCATATAAGTGAGAAGTTTTTGGAGTTTCCATATATCTACTTACCAAACCAACTCAAAATAATATATCAGGTCTTGTACATGTTAGGTACCTGAGGCAACCCACAAGACTCTTGAATAAGTCGAATTCACAGGTTTGCCTTCTCCCTCTTTAGTCATTCTAATGTCATACTCAACAAGCGTATCCATAGCATGACAATCTTCTATGGAGAATTTCTTCAGAATCTCTTTAGCATATTTTTCTTGTGATACAAAAATTCTCTCTTCTCTTTGTTGTACTTCAATATCGAGAAAATATCTCATCAATTCTAGATCTGTTATCTCAAACTCCTTCTCCATTGATTGCTTGAATTTTCTAATCATGAAGATATTATTAATTATAAAAAGTAAATCATCCACATAAAGATATGTTGGAGTTGCAAGGTTGCAAATAAAATTTTACATTGAAAATACATGAAAAATATCATAGACTTATAAGGGAAAGACATCTCCATTAGTATAAGACCTTTTGAGTATAGCCCAAGAGCAAAACCATGAGAGCATAGGCCCAAAGTGGACAATATCATTGTGAAGATATCTAAATTTCTTCGGTCCTAACAATTGGTATCAGAGCCCGGACTGTCAGAAAGTCTAACCACCGACTGTGCACAAGAGCTATGGTCTAATCGAGTCATGTGAGTAGAATATTGACCTCAAACAAAAGAAGTAAGAGTTTTCGTGTCCGGATCAAGAGGGCCAAACACCAGACAGAGAAGTCTTAGTTGCGGCTAGGCAAGAAAGTCCTAGTGGGTCGAGGATCGGACGAGGGGGGTCATGTGGTCCTTCATTTGAGGAGGAGATTGTTGGGGTTGCAAGATTGCAAACAAAGTCCCACATTGAAAACACATGGGAAAGATCATGGACTTATAAGGAAAAGACATCTTCATTAGTATGAGACCATTTGGGTAGAGCCCAAGAGCAAAGTCACGAGGGCCTAGGCCCAAAGTGGATAATATCATATCATTATGGAGATATCTAAATTCTTTCGGTCATAACAAGACATACCAGCAAAATATCTCTATATGAATTATTCTTCAAGTATAAAGAATGCTCGTAGGGGCACTTTGTGAAGCTTTCCTTTATAAAGTGCTCATCAATTCTCGAGTTTCATGCTCTAAGGGCTTACTTGAGTCCGTAAAGAGATTTCTTTAATTTGTATACCTTTTCTTCTTGCCCTTTGATGATAAAACCCGGTGGTTGCTTGATATAAATCTCTTCTTCAAAATTTTCATTTAAAAAAGCAGATTTTACGTCCATCTGATATATATTTCATTTTCTTTGACCTGAAAGAGAGATGAGTAGTCTTACTATTTCAAGTCGGGCTACTGGTGTGAAGACTTCTTCGTAATCAATCTCGTAGTTTTGCTTGTATCCTTTAGCAACCAACTTTGCTTTGTACCTTTCAATTTCTTCTTTTGCATTTGTCTTCATTTTGAATATCTATTTGACTCCAATAACGTTGTGTCTTTGAGGAAGTGAAGTGAGTTTCTATGTATTATTTTTCTTTATAGTATGAATCTCTTCTTCCATTGCTTTTCTCCATTTGGCATCCTTGGAGGCTTCTTCATAAGTAATAGGATTATATCCTGCAAATAGACATAGATTATTAAAATCAACGTCAGTATCAATCACTTGGCTGGAGTCATATATGTCTTGGATGCT
>JBBUKS010508231.1:0-13671 GCA_038050645.1 Hedychium gardnerianum | reverse complement strand
GAAAGAATATAGAGTATGAAAGCAAGAAACAAAAAATGAAATATTTTTGGATTATGTATGTGTGTAAAATGAAATTGTAATATTTTTGGATTATGTATGTATAAACAAAAAAAATACAATTTACAAGTAAATAAAATACAAATTTGATTAACAAAAAGAAAAATGGTCTCGACTAACTAAATCACTGATCACTAATGTTAATCTCAACAATCCTCGGCAACGGCGCCAAAAACTTGTTATGCTCCCGCAAGTACATGGTTACGTCATTAGTAATATAAAATATATCGATCCCATAGAAATTGTGGATTAACGCACTAGTGAGTTTGTGAAACAAGTAGCTAGACTAACCAAGTTGTGTGAAAGCTTGTAAACTTAAGTGAGAGAGAGAGAGAGTGGGAGGTTAAGGTCCAAGAAGAGAGAAAAGAGAGTTGTGAAGGTTGGTTTAGGAATTGATTCTAGGTTTTCGGTTTCACAATGATGTTAGATAATGTCCCTATAACATGTTTATCTCCTTATTCTCCATACTTACTCCTATGTAGCTAAAGTTAGTCCCTATGTCAAGGTATTGTAACTCTAGAAAGTGAGTAAGTGTCGATGTCCTTTGTCACTAAGGACATAATAGTTCGGTTGAATAAGAATCCTTTGTCACTAAGGATCTTCCGATTATCCAGTCTAGTAGCAACCTTAACATAGAATCAAATCCCCTAAATCAACATGCATTACTCACATACACATTTCGTCAAACATGTACAAGACACAACACATATAGTATAAGAGGTAAACATCTCATAGAAATAAGAAATTAGTATGTCCATAGTTTATACATCATCAATTACACCATAGTTACTCCATAACCATAGAATGTGAAAGATCTACTCCATGAACAAGGAGAGAAAGCACAAAGACAAGAATTGAAACATTCTACCCCTAATCTAGAGAGAAGAGGGAAGAGATGCTTAGCCGGATGTCGCCTTGGTCTTTGGGAGCACTCTCCTAGCTCGGATGGTGGATGGAATGGAGCAAATCGCCTTGGATTGTTGATGAAATCTCTCAAAATCAAGTGATATCTGGACCTTATGTTCTCCCTAGAAGGGAAGAACAACCTCCCATTGAGAAAGGGGAAAATCATCTTTTATAGGTAGGGGACACTACCCTTGCATTTCTAGCGCACGACTATGACTTGGAGGCATGACTTGAGTTTTAGGCAAGTAAGGGTAGAGGCATGGTCGTGCCTGGGAGTCACAACCTTGTGTTGAGGCAATCTAATCTAGAGGCACGACCATGTGTTGAGGAGGCATGACAGGCTAGACACGGATGTGCTTTTCAAACATGGCCCATGTCTAGGGGTTCCTGGGAGGCATGGCCTGAGCCTTGGTTCCTGCTAGGGCTGAGGCACGGCCATGCCTGGGAGGTACGACCAGTGTGCTGGCTCTATTAGGGCTGAGGCACGACCAGTGTTCTAGCCCTGGCTGAATGCTTCCTGCCCTTCTTTTCGCTCTACTTTTGCTTTAAGCTCCATTTTTGCTCTGAAACACATCATGTCAATGACAATAAAGAAAAATCATATCTCTGAACAATGTGGAGTAAAAAGTATGATAACATAAAAAAATGAGGTGCGATAATGTAGATTATGTCAATGAAATCTAAGTAGATGTGAAATATAAAGTGTCTAAAACATGTATAATCTACGCACATCAATTATGAATAGATCATGAGTGGATCATATTAGTACATAATGACCCTCAATTGACCAGAAAATCACAGTTGACTTCAAAACAAATTCTAAACCCTTCAGCAGCTATAGTTATTAGTGCTTTTGTTATTTTCACTCATCTTATACCCATTTGGTTTAGGATATGGTCTATGTGTCAGTCCCCACTATGTTGACTATGTTACACCTAGCCCAAGTTGTAGTTCCTTGTCCTGTGGATTCAAATTACTCAAAAACATATGTCCAAGAAGATCATTTTCTTGACATATTTACTTTGGCCAAAGACTTATGAGAAACAATCTTGAAAGAGGTCATAGGATATACGTCTCATTATAAAAGGAGTGGTAAATCTTGTGCGGGCTATTCAAATACCTTCAGGCATATTGATTTATACCCAATCATTTCGTAACTACATCTCCATGACCAAGATGACTTGAATACCTCAAGTCTAAGGAAACATGTACTCAAACTGCAATGAGATCTTCATCGACAAATACCCACAGAATTGACATGAGACTAAGTCAGCGAGGATTGACTGCTTGGATAAATCAAGAAGTATAACATGTGCTAGTTTCACAGAATTGACGATGTCTAATCTCATCAATTCATTAACTGGGGAAGATTTCAATATGTACATAATTACACATGATCAAATACCCAATAATTGTAATCCAATTACAATTTCTCTCATGCTATGCTTTGTATTGTGGACTTCATTAATTGAGTTTAAGATCGAATCACATACATATAGAATGCACACCCCAACAGTAAATTTTATTTATCAAAAAATAAGATAATGTTTAAGGTGATTACCTTTAAGACACCTCTCAGATATAACAAGGGAGACAAAAACCTCAAATAGACTCAACTTCTCTACAACCAAAAAGGGAAACTAGTGGTCCACCATCTCGATCTCCTCTCAGAAGATCCATGAATGCAAAGGATTCCTACATCTAAATGGGTAGATTATCACAATCTTAAGATTATATTACACCCAATTACTAATGATTATACTACTACTAATCCTTCCTCAAGTCATGAAACATTCTTAAGTGGCATTGACCAAGTATAAGAGCCCATGAGCTTTAATGAGACTAATGAACACCTAGAATACAAAAAGGCAATGCAAGAAGAGTGATGGGTGAAAATCATAAGTGCACGACTGTCATCAAGTAATAAAAGATCAATCCCATAGGGCCTGTAAAACTGAGTACCAAGCGAATTTGCAAAGTATGTTATCTAGAAAATTACAAATTTCAAGAGTTGAGAAAGAAATAAAACGATTTGAGAATGAGCGAGAAGTCGAAGAAGATATCTGAATTTGGGGGAAAAGATTCTAGGATTTCGATTTTGTCACGATCACTGTTGACACCCTAAGTACTATTTACTTTTCTACCTCAATGTTTGTTTGCATGCAGATGGTCTACCCCGAGATACTGATATAGACTTTTGAATTATACCGACGTGAGTACTCAAATGTGATGCCTACTTTCATAGTAGCCTTACTAAAGTGACTGCTTTCTCAGGGAGGCTCCTATCATGATGTCGAATTAGGGTAAACCAATTAAGCTCCATGATAAGCAATGGTGTCCTCGTGAGGTTTTGGACTACTTTCATGAACAACCTCTCACGTCTCAGTCTTTATGGGTCAGAGATTGGGGTTCACCTTTCGGTCCTTTCCAGTGTCCTATGAGATACGAAGATGCACGGTTAGTGTCATAATCGTGTATGCACAATAAAACTAAATCATGAAATAAATATATCATGCAATAGAGAGAGTTAAATATACACAAAAATGAATGTCAACAATACATCAGGCCACTCCCTCATCCTAGAATCTAGAGTACTACTCCATGGAGATGGAATTACAACCAAAAGGCAATGAAAAAGACATCCTACAACTCCAAACATAGAGAAAAGAAATCTTAGTCGTGTTGATGTGGGTGTCTTCGGAGGAATCTCCATGCTCCCATGGTGGATGAAAACTTCAATGACTCCTTGGAACAACGCTCCTAAGGTTCATGTCATGTGGAAAACCCTCCTCCCTCATTCAAGAGCCTCTCGGGCCTTTTATAACCCTCCAAATGTGTCCCATTATGTTATAAAATTCCTAAAATAGTGGGGCATCGTCCACAAGTCATGACTGTAACTAGTGTAACGGCTTGGCCATGGTGCATAAAAGCAGCAAGAGATGAAGCCAGTCATGTCCGTGACTAGCTTGAGAAAGAAGACCATGACCATGACTAATGTCATGGCTTGGGCATGACGAGTTCTGCAAACAGTCTACATGCGGTAGAGAAAGACATGGTCATGCCTGGGGGCACGAATAGTGTGTGATAGACTCTAGAATTATCGTGGCTACTCCATTTCGAGTCTGGTTTTGGCTGGAGGAACATGCCCGTGTCATGGGACTCATCCAGAGTGTGTTCATTGCTATAAATCCTCATTTCATGGTGTTTTAGCTCCAATTAAGCTCCAATTTCACATGCTATAAATTAAAAAGTACAAAGAGAAGATCTCCGAACGAAAAGAGTAAAAACAATAAAAAGAAGTAGAAAGTATGAAATATATGCTCATGTGGTGGAATAAAATGTATCCAAAATAATAATAAAAACTATGCATGAAATAGACACATCAAATATCCTCAGACTTGAACTTTTGCTTATCCTCAAGCAAAACCTACAATCTAGATCTATGTATGTCAATGATCCATCATCATCCCTAACGAATCACACTAGTCCTTTCATGTAGTTTCACTAATGAGCAAAGATGAACGAATTGTCATAATGTGGCTTGATTGAAAGTTCTCCGTGCTTAGTGCAAAAAGTGGCGTAACTCTTTCTAGTTTCAACCATCAATCCTAATCAAGTCATCATCTAACCATGTTCCTAATGCTTCTAGTTATAGGCACTCACCTTCTACAAGCAAGGTTCGTTCCCCCCAAAGTGCTATTCACCGTCTATAAAGGTTTCAAAGGAGTACTCAATATCAAAAGAAACATGATAGGTATTTTCCTAGTAACTTAACTCGGTCTCAAAGGGGTACCATATCGATTTTCACCAACGACAACTATTTTTTTATCCCATACTCTTTCTTCTTCTTTTTTTTCATAAAGTACAATGCTCAAGAAACTTTTCTTTTATTTTTTTTGCATAATCTTTTCTCCTATTTTTCAGGATTTTGATTTTTTCAATAAGTATCATGATTTGAGTTATTCCAGTAACCAAAATGTAGTGACTGGTCTCTTAGGAAATAAAAGTACTTGTCTGGTTCTATGAATCATAACTATTCTTAGATATATCAACCTTCAAGAATAAGCATATTGTGAAAAGAGATCCTAAACAACTAGGCCAACACCAAAACTCTTACGGCAAAAACACTCCTCAAGTCATGCTACCACTAATAGAAGAAAATAGATCGTTAAGCATACTAGCATACTATCACAAAAACATAAAGTCTATCATGATAGAATAGTGTTATAAGAAACATAAAAGCAATGTATGATGAGCATGATATGATAATACAATAAAATAATAAAAAAAATGATGATGCAAAAGAAATATAACAAAACAAAACTAAAAACTATCCTAACTGACTAAAGAAAGACCCCCCAAACTTGAACTCCGCATTATCCTTGATGACAAAAATTTATTGCGGGGGAGGAGGAAAAAGAGGGAAGTTAGCGAGGTTATGAGGTGATGTGCATTAAGAGTATAAGTCGTTTCACTACCAACGGTACACTTTATCTAGTGGTCATTCTCCTCGTGGCAATAATGATTGTCAGCTCTCTAGTGATACAACTCTACCTTCTGTCTCTACTCAGTTTGTTCCTCTCTAATAGTGGAGAGTGTAGTTGCGATCTCTGAAAAAATCATACGTCGAATGTACCTTGTCTCGTTCTTTGTCCTACATCGTTTGAGCATCTTTATCCTAAACAAAGTTCATTTAGGCTTCTAAAAGGTCTTTTAAATGACATTTTGTGTGTGTCTAAAACTAGGTCATTATAGGTTGAATCTAGTACCCAATTGTAGATCTTCGAAAGAGCTTTGATTTGAGTGGTTGTATGCCCCATGGTTCATCCCAGATCAAAAGTTATGGTCATTTGAAATTTGGTATGCAGTGAGACACGGTCGTGCTTCAAGCTATTTGTTCTATGCCAAGCTCATAGAAATGACCATTTTGCATTTTATATTATCTCACCCCCATGGTGGTTGCCATGGTCAGCTCGTGGATCCCTCTAGACCTGAAATTAAATAAAACAAAAAAGTTAAAACTACAAAATAAAATAAAAACTTAAACAAAAAGAAAGAAAGAAAGAAATTTGAGTTGCCTCCCAAGAAGCGCTTGTTTATGGTCAAAAGCTCGACCCCTGTCAATTCAATCAAGAGTGCATGGTTTTAGGTGGTTGCGCTCCCCTCTTCTCTCAATAAGATCATTAATAGAGGATATTTTGAATCTTCCTCATCCCCATTCAAGGTACTTGTGAACTTTCCTGCCAATGGTTCTTTGGCCTTCATCAGATTTTCTTGGTCTCACAACTGAGCCATATGTTTTAAACCTTGCTCATGGAGGAACAAGATACTTGCAAGCTCCGACTCTCAGTCCATTATTGAATATGCTCATCTTCAAAGGCTCTCTAGTGGGACGTCCATGGGAAATTTTTATAGCCACCTGCTGTGAACTATTTTCCCTACAACAAACATGCTCAACAAGAGTTTGATTAGTAACCTTAGATTGATTAAATGAAAAATTTCCTTCACCATCCACTAAAGAGAGGTTAACATCGGTTGTGACTCTAGTGGTGGCTAAGAGGGCTTCTCTAAATCCTTGAGGTTTGGGGATAATTGAATTAAAGCACTGCACTCCTTTGTGAAAGTCTCAATTTCATATTCCTACAATTCCTCTTCATGTGATATCTGAATGGCTTTCAACTCTTTGCTTCTTGTGTTTGAGGAAGACTTTTTTGGAATATCAGGAGTTTGAGGATCATTTTCCATCTCTAGTATAAAAAAATCGGCCGACACAACTAAATTTTATTCTTCAAGTGATGTCTCAGTGGCTTCATCCTCTTCATTTCTTATATCCTCATCATCCTCCATGCTCTCCTCAAGTTCCTCAAAAGCATCACTAATCCTCAAAATGATATCATCAAATTCTTCAAAAGGATTAGTCTCAGGATCACATGAAAATTTGTCTAGATTTATTGGGAGAAACGATCAACTTGCACAATTCGAGTTTCTGACACAAAATGATTAAGAGAGGTATCAATATTGTCCATCGACTTTTTGATTGCGTCCATAGTAACTTGATGTTTTCATCTTGACTCCTTAATTTGTTTAATGAAATTTTCATTCAAGATTTCTAAGTTGTGTGACCTACTGCAATTATTAGTTGTATGACCTGTTGCATCACAAATCTTATAATAACAATTAGAAAAATTCACAGCATTAGGCTAATAAAACCTTTGAGTTGGATTATTCATCATGCATATAAGGAAATTGTGTCCACCTAAAAGAGAGAAGGATCAAATCTAGAAGTAAAATAAAAGAAAAAGGAAAAATGATAACAAGAAGAAAAAGGAAATAAGAGAAAGATAAAAGAAAATAAAAGAAAAAACTGCTAAAATGAAAAGGAAAGAAAAAAGGAAAAATTAGTTCTTACCTAATATGCTTTTGTAGGTTTTTCTTCTTAAAGAAGATTTTATCAATCTATGAATCTAATGGAAGAATAATACTTGATTTGACAGCACCTCACACAAAAGGAAAGCTAAGAAAAAAATATAAAAAGAAGGAAAGGTAAAAGAAAAAGGAAATAAATAATTTTTTTTCGAAAGAGAGAGGATAAAATAAAAGGCAAGAAGAGAGAAAAAGGGAAGAAAAGAGAGAGAAAAAATAGTAAATAAGGCAAAAAAAAATCTAGATTAACCAAATCGCTATCGAACTAATATCGATTTGAACAGTTTACACAATGGCGCCAAAAACTTGATGGGCAAAAATCGCAAGTGGACGATTATCGTCAAGTAATAAAAAGATGGATCCTATAGGGACTGTAAAATTGAGTCCCAATCAAATTCGAGAAGTATGTTATCTAGAAAATTACAAATTGCAAGAGTCGAGAAAGAAAGAAAATGAGTCAAGAACATGCGATAAGTCGAACAAGAAATCCAAATTTGGAGAAAAGATTCTAGGATTTCAATTTTGCCACGATGATTGTTGACACCCTAAGTACTATTTACATTCCTACCTTAATGTTTGTTCGGATACAAGTAGTAGGTGGTATATCCCGAGATACTTATATAGACTTTTGAATTATACCAACGTGCTTACCCAAACGTGATGCCAACTTTCAAGATAGCCTTACTAAAACAACCTTTTTTCTTGTAGGTTTGGAGAAGTGCTAGAGAGGGGGGAGTGAATAGCGTACGCCACTTTTTCACTTTTTAGGAAAACTCAAGAGATAATGCAGTGGAAAAAAAATGAAATAAAGAACAATGCTAATGCACTTTCTTTTTTACTTGGTTCACAGCATAACGACTGCTAGTTCATGGCCCGCACTCGCTGAGTGTTTTTGTTGGGTAATTCACTAAAAGTTCGGTGGTTACAAAACATTAAATAATTGAAATATAATAAAAATACCAACAAATTAGATTAGTATCTTGAGTATTGTTGTTAGAGTAGCATTTCGGCGTCCTAGAGCAATTTTTGGAGCAACACACTAGTATGGAAGTCGTAGAACAAGATGTACTGAGGCTGCTAGTCGAGCCTTCTTTTATTGACTTATCTAGGTGCTTGGATCCATTCCAAGCTCCTCAATTGAAACATATTCGATCCCCTTTTGTTGTTGCTTATCCACATCCAGGCACACGAATTCCTTCTAGGCACCTTAAGCGCTGATGTGGTGTTGATTGGATGAAACTTCATCCCTCGAAGTTTATCCCGTCCGAGGCGCCGAGATCCCTTGCAGGCACCTTGATCCCAGATGCCTAGATCACCTTGGTTTATCTACATCACAGAGTTAGCACAACAAGTATATAATATCAAAGTGTAAAGTAGTCAGTCCAATTTGGACTATCTGGTCTTGATTTTTTAGGTTTCCAATGAAACCCTAGGCTAGACCAACGCCTATTGTTCCCTCTCGAGAAACACATCCTCACCTACTCCTCTTAGGAGAAATTTGCATCATTTTGTCACATGAATCTAGATTGCAGGTTTTTGCTTGAGGATAAGTAAAGATTTAAGTCTGGGGGTGTGATGTGGGTAGATTATGCATGTTTTTAGGTATTATTATTACAAATTTTGTTGTTGTAATCGACCTCTAGGGTTTCGATGTTTGTTTGATAATATGTTTAATGGAGTATGGTCAAGGTTGACCTAGTCATGTGAGAAGTCTAATCAGGTCAAGGTTGACCGGATGACTAGTAAAGAGAAAGTCCTAATAACAGTTAGGTAAGGGAAAGTCCTGACTATGGTTAGGCAATGTAAAGTCTTGACTGCGATTAGGAAAGAGAAAGTCCTAATTGCAGGTTAAGAAAGGGTGAGTAGTCTACTGTGTGACTAGCAAGTCCAAGCGGGGCAAGAGAACTTAAGGCTTGGTAAAGGAAAACCCTAGGGGGAGGTAATCTTAGGTCCCAAGGGGGAGGTAACCCTAGGTAATGAGAAGTCTTAAAAGAGTGAACTCTAAGCAAGAGGAAAACCCTAGGAGGAGGTAACCCTAGGAGGAAAACCCTAGGGGGAGGTAACCCTAGGTCCCTAAGGGGAGGAAACCCTCGGTAATGATAAGTCTTAGAGGAGTGAACTTTAAGGAAAGGGAAAACCCTAAGGGGAGGTAACCCTAGCTAAAAATAAGTCTTGGAGGAGTGACTCCAAGCATGTGTGAACGAAAGGTTTCCGATCAACTACGTGTGGTCGACCGGACCAACGGAATTTAGTAAACCTAAGTATTGGTTTACTAACACTATTTTGCATGATTATTGTTATTGTGCTGACTTGGTGATGCAGAAAAGTCTTAGTGAATCAGGTCGATCAGACACTATGCAGAGAAAGTACAAATAGGTCTAAAGGACCAGATGTTTAGCAGGTAAGTTGAGGTAAGCTCCTCGAGGGAGTGTAGTGAAGTCGTGTCCCGATAGGGACAAACCTTAGGTGTTGATCCAACTAAAGAAACCAACTGAAATTTCTAAGTTGAGATCATGAGAGTCATTACTGTCTTACTCATGCATTTTTTTATTTATCTAACTTTGTTTTGCAGGACTATTATTATTATATTTTTGTGCTAATTTTTTTTTGTAGTTGAACAAAGTTTGAGTTGACCGAGGGTTCGGTCGATAGAGTAGGCGGTTTAGTCGATCGATCCGGTTAGCATGGCACAGATATGATCAAGTTTTGTAAACATGGTAATACAATGTTATTAGTCGACAGATACCTTAGATCAATCGATCAACCTAAATTTGGTAACGATAGAGATCATATCGAATCAATGTAGAAAAGGCAGATTCAGGTTCAATAGATGGATCAGCGGGATCAGTCGATCAAACAACATGATTTACGAGATCAGATAGATCAGATCAAAGAAAGATAGGTGTGGGGATCAGTTGATAGATAGAAAGATCAATCGACCGATAGGTTCAGTCGACGGATCAAGTTTTCGGTCGACCAAACAATGCTTATAAAAGAAGGCCTCGGGGTCAGAGCCAAAAGTAATTTCTCTATGTTTTCATTCTATTCCTGCTTCTACTGCACGTGCAAGTGCTAATACTTCTATGTTGAGAGGATCTCCAACAACTGCGTTCCACTTTTACTCTTATTGTTGGTAACTTATTATAATACTTGCATATTATTGTAATTACTCAACTTGTACGAATCTACTTTTTCTCTAAAATTTTTAGAGAGAAGAACTATATTAGATTGCCCATCGAAAGCGGCCAAGGGTCATGGGCTTGTTACGTACTGCAAGTGCACGACAACGTCGTCAATAAATAAATGATTATTGTATTCACAGGGACTGTTGATTAAATACTAGTGATTTCGCACAGTAAGTTATCTAGACGGTCGAAAGTTGGTTTAAACACAAGAGAGCTAAGAGAGAGTGTGAGGAGAGAGAGAGAGGGAGAGAGAGAGGGAGAGAGAGAGAAAGTGTGAGAGAGAAGGAAGTTGGTTTGGGAAGAATGGTTCTAGGGTTTTGGTTTCATTATGATGCTAGTTAATTTCCCTAATGCATATGCATCTTCTTATTCTCCATGCTTACATTTTTGTAGGAATTCTAATTAGATTTTAGAATTGAATAGCATTAGAATGCCCTAGGAAGGAATAGCCTCTATGTCAAGGTCTTTTGACTTTAGGAAGTGGGTACGTATCGATACATTTTATCACTAAGGGTATGTATGTCCGGTTGAATGGGTGTCCTCTGTCACTAAGGATCCCTCGGTTATCCAACCTAGTAGCAATCTCAACATAAAGGTGAATCCCTTACTTCTACATGCATTACTCACACACATATTTTGTCAAACATGTAGTAGGCACAATACATAAACATTTCATTAAACAAGGAAATGACATATACATAGTTCATACATCAATCACACATCATAATTAATTCCTAACCTTAGAATTCGGAGACTACTCCATAGAAAATAAAGAACAAACCAAAGACATGAATAATAACACTCTTACAACACAAAATATGAGAATAGAGGAGAAGAGATGCTTATCGAGATGAAGCCGATGTCTTTGGGATGTTTCCTTGCTCCGGAGGTGGATGAGAGCCCTAGGGTTTTCCCCTATGGGGAGAACCCTTCCCCATGGAGAGGGATGAATTCCCAAACCCAAGATGGATCAAGCAAGGGTTTGCTTGACCCTTTTATACTTGCCTAGAATTTCCAGATCTACCCCTTTTGTTAGGATTCACAAAATATGATTTTTTTCACACCCTAAAACACTTAATATCAGGGTTAGACTTTGAATAAAAGTTGTATATCTTGAAGTTATCTACATTCTAGAATTTGAATTAGTCAAAAACTCCAATCGATCACAAAATTATAGTCATTTGACTTTTGGTCTGCAGGCTGTCTAGAATTCGGCATGGCCGTGTTTGAGAGACACGACCCAGAGTTGAGGTTAAATAGTTAGAGAGACATGGCCGTGTCAGGGAGACACGACCATGTCTTGAGCTTGCCCAAGATTGACACACGACCGTGTTTGTGAGACACGTCCGTGCCTTGACCTCCTTCATGTGGGTCACACGATCGTGTCTAGGAGACACGACCCTGCCTTGAGCTTCTACCACACTTGAGTCACGGACACGCATTTTATCATGGCTAAACTTTGTTTTCTCATCTGCCACCCTGAAGAAAAGTTGTAGGTATTGAAATTATCTTCAATTTGATATAAAGAACACCTCAAAACTCAAACCAAAACGAAAGTTATAATAGTTCAAAGTTTTGTTTGCAAATCTGGGCGGAGCAGAAGACACGGTCGTGCCAAGGAACCACGACCGTGCTTTTTAGCATGGCAAGATGATGGATTCTTCTATTGGACTATGAATCAAAGTTGTAGATCTTGAAGTTATTTACGTTTTGGAAGTTGATTTAGCCTAAAACTCCAACTATACTCAAAGTTATGGCCGAAAGTCTACAGGCTGCTTAGAATCCAACATGGCTCCAAATCACATCCTGTCAATAAAAATACGCAAAGAGCAATTCTCTGAACTAAAAGAGTAGAAGTATGCCATAATAATGAAATAGGGTATAATACGTGTAAATTATACTCATGAAATATAAATAGATTTGCGTCAAACAATGTATAAAAATATATATAATCTACGCACATCATTGCTAAACTTATTTTTGTTGACTTGATGCTTTACTATGCCTTGCTTTGATTTTACAGATTACATATTTATCTATTATGCTTGATTGTTTAGTTCACTTATAGTTGTGAATTTACAATTTACTTCTTTCTCTTAATAGTTTGTATATCTATGAGTTAATTTATTTAAATGCAAATTATTTATTTGATTTAATTTATTATTTTCTTTTCCTATTTAACCCATTTTTTGATATATGAAAAACGGGGAGAGAAAAATAGATAAAAAGGGGTTAGTTACATTTTGAAAATTTGAAAATGTTTTCAATTTAAATGTTTTTCAAAAATTATAACTTCCAAAATTAGTAATGATTAATGGGGAGTTATGATTAAGGGAGAGTTGAAATTTAATATATTCATGTATGATTGCTAATATTTATTTCTTTATCATACATTGAATATACAACTTTTGTTTATTCTTGATTATTTTTCTAACTTTAACTAAATGTTCATACTATCAAAAAGAGAGAGATTATTGGTACTGGGAGCATAATATTTAACCCAAAGTCTTGATGTATGATTAAGTTAAAGTTAGGTGTGGTGAAATCTAACAAATTGGTGTCAAGTGTGCGTTGCATGTTTGCTTATCTTTCCTTTCCTTCCTCTTTCTTTGTCTTGTTTTTCCTTGTACATACACTTTCTTTGCCTTGTTGCATGCTTGCTTTTATCTTTGATTGTTTGCTTTGCTGCATGGTTGTTTTGCTTTCTTGTTTTCCACTTAGCTGGTTATGTTTAGATCTCCCTACATGTCCTTTCGTAATGCTTTTAGAATCATAAAAATAGTTAAGTTTGATTGTCGAGTTTTGTTTTCCTTGGTATGGTTGGGTACATTAATTGCATTTAGTCAGTTGTTGTGTGATAAACTCTATCTTGTTAAATAAGAATGATATTTTGTTATTCACCTAGTGAGGTTATTGCCATGCTTATCCTTAATCCTCTTGTAAGATATGGCAATAAAATTAAGCGTAAAAATTTAGAAATAACCTAATTTGAATTTTACGAAAATTTTAGAAATTTTTCGGGATTTAAATTGAATTTACATGAATTATTTAGAAATATTACTATTTAAACGAGGAGTTGATAAGAGTTTAACTTAGGTTT
>JBBUKS010508220.1:0-13672 GCA_038050645.1 Hedychium gardnerianum | reverse complement strand
GATATTCAGTAGTTGAGTTTAAGATCCAATCAAACACATAAAGAATGTGCACTCAAATAGTGAATCATTTATTTATCCAATAAATAAGTACAAATTATAAGACGATTATCTTAGGACACCTCTCAAATACATTCACTGAAAATCCAAAAGTTAGGATCGGATAATCTTGATACTGTCAAGGTATTTAAATGATTATCTTTTATTATGCTTGTTTGTGCTAACTTTGTGATGTAGATAACTTAAACCTGAAAAATCTAATCCAAGCGCTTGAAAATGATCCAAGCACTCTAAGCCGATTCAGGCGCCTCTAAGGGATTGAGGCGCCTTTATCATCTCGGCCACGGTAGGGTGAGGTGGCAACCTCTGGTTGATCGGCACACGTCAGCAACTAAGCACCTCAAAGGGATTGAGGCGCCTAGGATCGGATAGACTCAACGTTGCGCTCAAAACTCGCCACGTCAGCAGTCGAGGTGCCTCAAAGGGATTGAGGCGCCTGAAAGCAGATAAGTTGCGATGAGTTCGGATCTGATCAGATCGACTCGTGATTGAGGCGCCTCAAAGGAGATTGAGGCACCTGGATGAGTCAATAAAAGAGGGTTTCGACCAGCAGCTTGGGACAACCATTCTCTATGACTTTCGTACTTGCGTGTTACTCTGAAAAGCTCTCTACGATGTCAAAACGCTACTTTGATGACTACGCTCTTATTCTACTCTATGTCGTTGATATACTTGTTTTTTATTATACTTTCAATTCTATATATGTTGTAATATTCATGTTTTTAGTGGATTGTCCAACGGAAGTGCTCATACGGGTGCGGGCTTTGGACTAGCAGTTGCCGGGCTATGAACCAAAAAAAATAAATGTGTTAGTTGTATTTGTTTGTATTCTTTATTTCCGTTGCTTTAACTCTTATTTTTTGAAAAACATAAAAAAAGTCACGAGCACTATTCCCCCCACCCCTCCCTCCTCTTGCGCTTACTCCTCTGATCCTACACAATCGGTGGAAAAAAATATAGAAAATTTAATATACTATACATATCATATCAAATATATATCGAATCATATCGATATTATCGGATACCAAATTTTTCGATATCAATATGAAATTTAATATCGATATGTCACATATATCGTACTGATATTAAAATTTTAATATAAATAATATGAAATTTATACTATATTAAAAATTTGATATATCAAAATTTTAATACAATATCAATATAAATTTTTTTATATAAAACTTTTTGATATAATATACGATATACAAGTTAGGATTTGGTATATCATACCGAATCATCCCTATCAACAATACTAACATATAAAATTACTACTAAAATCCAAAATATATTTATATAAATATGTATCAATTCTATTTCTTGAATTTCAATCAAACATGATTCGGCTAGTCGGCTTCGAGGTAACTGCGGTCTAGAAAGTGCTATTGTCCGTTTGATGAGAATCTGACGGGCGATAGCAAATTATAAGAACACTGACGAGAGATCCTTTCTCGATTTAGGTTCTCGCTCTCCTCTCTGTCTCAGAGTCAAGGGTTTCGGTTAAAATGGTTTAGCCACGAAAGTTTCCATCTGAACAGGGCAGCAACGATAGCTAGGGCATTAGGAGAGGCGTAAGGGAAGAAATCCAAGGGATGGAAAGACTGCATCGTATCTTCTCGGGTGCCGGCGGGATGGGCCACCCGCCGACCGATTCCCCGCAGCTCGACTCCGCCGAGCAGGTCTACATCTCCTCTCTCGCTCTTCTGAAGATGCTCAAGCACGGTAATTGTGACCGACGACCTTACGATTTCTGGTTCTTCCTTTTATTCTAGATTGATAACGCCGATGGCGATTTTTATTTGATCTAAGATTAGGGTTTTTTATGTTTGGGAAACAGGAAGAGCTGGAGTTCCCATGGAGGTGATGGGGCTCATGCTGGGGGAATTCGTTGACGAGTACACCGTCAGGGTCGTCGACGTCTTCGCAATGCCGCAGAGCGGGACGGGCGTCAGTGTGGAGGCCGTTGATCACGTCTTCCAAACCAACATGCTTGACATGCTGAAGCAGACGGGAAGGTCTCTCTTTTTCTTCTTCTTCCGTTATTTCTTTTCCAGAACTGCTGACCTGCTCTAGATCTGCATGCTTAGGGTTAGATAGCAATCTGCTACTTCTTTCAGACCATCCTTTTATTTTATTATTTTGACTACGCAATACATATTTGTTTTGGTACTATTCTTGTACCTTTTGCCGATGCTTGTACTGGTGATTAGAGCTGTAGTTGCTGCTTACGACTCTAGGGTTTTTCAATTTTGTATTCATAAAGACAAATCGGTACGCTTTATAACTTTGATCTCTTTTAGCTATATGGTCATAATGAATCTCCATTAGTGAAGCTATTCGCTATGCTCATAATGAACCTTTAAAGGCAAAATTACTAGGTAGGTTGCAATTCATAGGTTGGACCAGTTATGCAGGCATGCATGTCGACTGGGAGATACAGACCCCTTTAATTTTTAAAAAATTTGTTGAGATTGGGATTTTATCAGGTTAGGGTGGGTGTTATTCCAAACTAAGTAAAAGTTTGCCTTGCACTTTTTCGCAGATCATTTTTGAAAAAGCAACAAGAGGCTAGTAATTTTGTTTGAAACTAAATGTGCTTCCAAAGCAGATTTCCATGATTAATTTGTTTGGATAAAAATATTGGATGCCACTATCAACAATCTTGATTTCAGATGTCCCAAGCTAACTTCTAGGACACCATGCATTGATTTTTCTTATCTAGGATTTCCTGCATATATAGATCAATGTAAGATGTTGGAAAGGACTAGCACCTCACCAAGATAAAAGACAATAAGGCCTATGTTTGGAATTAGGTAGCAGAATTTTGAGTTGATACTGATCTCTGTTTGGGACTTGCAACGCTGCATTCTTTCTTAACCTAACTATACTCTGGTTGATTACTCTTTTTGTCCAATTACACTTGGCAAGGTGGGTAGAATTATTTTCCAGGTGGCCAATGGAAATGCATTTTTATTACTTAGGCTTTTATATTATACTGAATGTGCATCAGAGTAATCAGTCTTGGTTTGATGAATATTTTTTTCTTTTGCTGATCCAACATTTTTGCTATGTTGATACCTTGATCATTTTCCTCGCGTTGATACCTTGATCATCTTATAGGTGGAAATGAAAAGGGACAAGATGTCTTTCATGTAATTATTTCTACATTATTTTGTTTCTTGCTCATTTCAACTTACCAATTTGGGGCAAATAAAGACGGCAACTTCTGTCCTTTCTTTGTTTGCTTTCTAACCTTTTTTTTTGGGAAAATTGCTGATCACAAGCATCTCCCTAATAGAACCTTAGTTAAATATCTCTTATTCATAGTCTACAACCGATGTCCACTAGGTTTGTTTGATATTGTGAAACTATTATATGTGTTCAATTTTGTTCAAAGGAACATTATTTTTACATGAGCATTCCATGATTTAGAATTCCTAGAGATTTTTTAAACGATATGTTGTATTTCACATAAAGGAGTTGTGCTCTTTTTCATGTTTGAATTTCGAGTTTTAAGCTTCAATTGATTGATGATAGTCCTTCCTATTTTTACCTATCTAGTGTGTTTAGAGAGCAATGATGATTACATAATGTTGCTGTTTTCTAGTAGTGGCTTCATTGTCAATTTGGAGCATCAGTTCCCATGTTTGTTGACATCTTACATAAATCAATGTTTCTGAATGTTACGGTTTCTGTTGTTGCATAGACAGTTGATTCCACTATGATACTTTTCATACTTATATTTGCTTTACTCCTCCTTTTGAGGGTATAGTGTTGTTTTTTCTTGACCTCTTCTTAAATAGTAAGGATACTGCATCTATCAATGTGTGGATAAACTTGGGTAAATTGAACTTGTTTATTGAATGTTTATTGTTCCATTTCTTTTATTCTATTGCCATCCGCAAAGCTTGAGATTGTGATTACTTAAGGACTGGCAAGAGCTTGTTTGCTAGCATTTAAAATTGATACCTAACATTTCAGTTGTACATCTCTTACCTGTTGGCTATCCTAGATAATTTAAACAATGATCCATTATGAAAACCAAGCATAGGTTGAAGATATGGAAGATTGGGCCTTTATAGGCAAATAAAAGTTGTAGAAGTTGTTCATTTGATAGCATTGGAGTTATAGGAGCGAAAGTGCCAGAGTAAATGTGAAATTTGTGGGAGTTCGATGGAGAATTTGGATCAGACACGAACAAAGTAGTGTTTCTTATACTCAGAGTAGATGTGATGAGATTATGCAGATGGCTACAAAAACCTAATGGAACATATATTTGGTTCCATAATCCTGTCGGCATACAAATGTGGAAAAGGGAGTGGTTGAACCTTCCCCACTGCTTGGCTGGTTTCCTTCTTTTAGTCAACCACTAGGCAACAGGGTTTGAGAAAGGTGTCATTGTATGCCCTCATTGGTTTGAGTGAAATGTGTCCTTTGTACCAGCAACAGTGGGGTTTTTTCTTTCTTGGCTTTTTCCAAATAACCTTATATGTGTGCTTTTTCTTATGCTTTAGATATATCACTCAATCATTTTAGTGCTATTGAATTTTCTGAGATTTTGGTTTCTAAATTCTAGATATGGAATTGTTTCATTATGATTCTAATGTTGCAGACCTGAAATGGTTGTCGGATGGTACCATTCTCACCCAGGCTTTGGTTGCTGGCTTTCTGGTGTTGACATAAACACGCAGCAGGTATGTATTCATCCTAATCTCCCATGTCTCTGTTAGATTAGTAAGAAATGCTGATTTCTTGATTTGACATAGTATATCTTTTCCCATCCAAACAATATAAGTTGATTATTGATGAACATACATCCCTTGTTTGACAAATCCTAATGTTGATCTCTATGGTCTTGAACTGCCTGAATGCATGTGAGTTTGTCTTTGTTTTTATCATTTAACTTACAATTTTTAAAGTTTTAGAGGTGTAACTAAAATGGATGCAAGACAATCTGATGCCTTCCTTGGCTACCTGCAGAGTTTTGAAGCCCTCAATCCAAGGGCAATAGCTGTTGTAGTAGACCCAATCCAGAGCGTAAAGGGGAAGGTGGTTATTGATGCTTTTCGCTTGATCAATCCTCAGACAATGATGCTTGGCCAGGAACCTCGCCAAACAACCTCCAATGTTGGACATCTCAATAAGCCATCCATTCAGGTTAACTGCATGTTGAATATTGTTTTCAGTCATCCGAATGAGTTATCGTTCTACACTTGGTTTACATTTAGGTGTTGTCTATCAGGCACTTATCCACGGATTAAACCGGCATTATTATTCAATCGCAATAAATTATAGGAAGAATGAGCTTGAGGAGAAAATGTTGCTCAACCTGCATAAAAAGAAATGGACTGATGGTTTGATACTTCGGCCATTTGACACTCATTCCAAAACCAACGAGCAGACAGTCCAGGTATGCAATATGTTATCATGCTTCATCTAATTAGTTATATTATTTCTTACACAGAACATGCTGGAATATTAAATTACTATATTTCTCTCTCTTTATAACCGTTGATGATGAGTCTCATTGTTGCCTCATCAGGAAATGTTGGATCTGGCTATCAAATATAACAAAGCAGTTCAGGAGGAGGACGAACTTCCACCGGAAAAATTGGCCATCGCAAACGTCGGAAGGCAGGATGCCAAGAAACATCTGGAAGAGCATGTGTCAAACTTGATGTCGTCCAACATAATCCAGACTCTAGGGACCATGTTGGACACTGTCGTATTTTAAAGCACGACTTTGGATTTCTTCCCGAGACAATCCACTATGGAACGATCAGATATAATTTATTCATCACTGCCTGTGTTTTGCTACAAAGAAAAGACGGTAATACTATTTTATCAGTTGATCAAGGATGATGCTTGCAAGCTAGACCTTAAACTATCAGGCATTCTCTGGGGAGATTATACCAATGGTCTGAAGGTTATTCTTTATGTTCTAATGGAATTTCGTCATTTCATAATACTGTAACTAAATTGCTAAATTTGATGAGTTGCATGTATTTTTGGACTTGAACCCCCTCCATCTCAATGCTTTGATTATAGTTAATTTGGCTCATCGTCGGTTCGTTTATCTAGTTTAGATAGATTGGTAAATACGAGAGTTTGATCTTCTTTTTTAACTTGTACTTTTATAAGGTATTTAAAAACTAAATATATGGCTTAAACATTTATCAATTTTTTTTTAATGAACCATAAATATTGAAATCCTATGCGACTAATCGATCCATTGAGTCAATTAGTGAAACAGCGATCCTAGTTTCTATTTCCAGTTCGATTTGAATTAAACAGGGTGTTAATACTGTATTAAGGCGTCCTCCCTCATCCATTTCCCGCCCCGGAGTGTAATCATAATGACGACGACGTGGGTCGTGAAGAGAGAAGGAGGCGAGCAATCACCGTCCTCATCTTCACGCCCCGGAGTGTAATTTCTGCTCGTCGAAAGATACCCCATTCGAAGATAATATATTAAAAGAACTGTAATGATAAAACAACGGATAAAACAAAACATAAATACAATAAAACATACTAAATTAAATCAGAAATTAACAGGTGGAGATCTTTGAATAACATTATATAAAATTGAAACCAACAATAATATGTACAAATTAGAGGTCAAAAGAAATAGACAATAATCATAAATGACTAAGTGAATAATTAAAAAAGATGTGTTTAAATTTTATCTTATTTAAAAAGTCAAAAAATAGAGTAAATCATAATCTCTTATTATAATTTTAAATTCTTCCTAGAGTTCTTCATTTATACATAAATCTATATGTATAATGATCTTTAATTTTATATTAGAATATATAAATTATTATCATATATTATCAAGAATTCTCAATTCTTACTATTTAATCAACAGATATATAAGTATATTCTTTCGAGCTAGCTAGATTAACTCCCGTGATTTACCTCCTCCGTGTTAATCCTGGGACGGATTGACAAAGGCATTGAGAGCGAGCGTTTTGCCTTTTTTTTTTTATCACCATCAATGTATATTCTTAACATAGATAAATATCACAAAATCATATATATATATATATATATATAATCTAAATTTGATAACTCAACTATGATAAATTAATTAAAAAATGAATCACTGGATCTAATATCCTCAGAGTATAATAATATAATACGTCATCTAACGTACAAGGTAAAAGCCCTCACTAGTGAACTACGATAATAAAACGTCATTGTGTAAATAAATACCGATCGAGAGCTACTCACACTACCACAACTCATGTGTACAATTTTCACTTTTAAAATTTTATTTTTTCCTATGTATCATAATTGTTAAATTCTCAATTCATATTTTATTGGTTAGTCTAAATGATTAATCCAAGTCAATTTTTAATAATTCATTAAGATATCATCATGAGATTTACAATAATATGAAGGTATAAGTATCTACAATATGAAAAATCAAACAAATCTAAAGATATATATTAATGGAAGAGTAATTTAGAATAATTATTTAATTTTTAAAACACTCTTTTCTCATCTTCATTCCCATATAAAATTCAATGATTTAATTATTTTAACTTCATTTCATTATTTTAAGTATCTTTTTAATCTCCTTTTTTTAAAATAGTAATACGAGCATATACATAAGTTAATTTATTTATTTATTCATGATAAGATTTACCCACATTTATATATGATAAAAAAAATTAAGTGTCAGTAGATGCTTCAGTCGAACTCGTATTTATAAATATCATACAAAAATAACTCAGAAAATTCAAAATAATAATCATACTTATAGTAAAACAAAATTATAATAAAGTTCAAACTTGACTAATCGAATCGTAATTTCACTATATCGATATCTTCTAATCTGATAACATAAAATTTATACTTTATCGTTCTCCTTCTGTTAACAAAATAATGAATTGTAATTGAAACAATAATGGTGTAGGTGACAGTTCAGGAATTGTTGCGAAGTGACTTGGGCTGTGGACTGGACGGACTGATACCGAAGGTTTCTTTACACATTTCCTCCATCTTGTAATTAGAATATAATTTATGTGTCGACTTCTATGAACCGTGTCAAATCTTTTCTGACAACTTTTCTGATATTTCATTAAATTGGTTGGGAGTGGTGAGATTGAGAGCCAGATGCAAATTATTAAGGTCAAGAGTTGTGAGATAGTCGTGGGCAATTTTCTGGATGTGCCTGGTTATTTCAGCTCATCCATGTTCTATGGGGCACGAGTATATTATGTATTGGACATACCGTAGATATTGAGAAATTTCAGGTGAATTAAAATTACATACAAAATAATTTTAATTTATCTATCAAAATGATCCGTACAAATAATTTTAAGCTGTCAATAGAACTTATTCGATCATGCTTCCGATGATTCACATAGAGTCAAAAGCAAATGATAAGTCTAAGTCATGATCCACCATATATCTTGAGTGGATGATTAGACTCCTAAGTGGATGTCAAACGAAAATCAATCACTTTTGATCGATTCCCAAGTGAACGTAGGGTCAGGAATGAAAATTTCAAGCGGATGTCGAGAGTGCTCCCGAATGGACCTCGAGAGGTTTCTCGAATAGATGTTGAGTCGGAAAAGGAAATCGTAGAGTGATTCCTTCAGTTGGGAAGCACATATTCGAGCCGGGAAGGATTTCATCGATTCGGGAAAAGAAAATTTTGAGTGTTTCCTCAAGTCGAGAAATCAAAAAGAAAAATGTTGAGGTCTGCGTTCGATGCAGCTTTCTTGAAACATATTCGCCTCACCTTCAACTGTGCTTCGAGGTCACGACGGATGTCTGTTTTTCAGGATACAACGACAGATTATGATTACCACCAATTACTGGTGGACGTAGCGAACTGAGTAAATATCGGATTGTTATCACGGGTAAACTGTCGAGTGAAAAAAATACTTGACAGAGAAGATGAGAGAACATAGGTGGAGAGAGCTTAGGTGTCTTTACTTCGTTGTGTGTTCTTTGCATGTAGTCGCAGCCTCCTTATATAGGAGCTCAGATCCATGGCATCGTTTAATGACCGATTAATGATCATTACTCGTCGAGCTTGAAATGCCAACGTTTCACTCAGTCAGTTATAGATTCCGCATTAATCATGCATTCGTTACACACTTAAATAATCAACAAAATAATTCATGTGCAAAATATTGGTTCATTCGTTTGGACAAATTTTACTGTCGTCCGGTCTAGCATTCGATGCGCGTAGATCGTACTCGCACATGAATCAATTTGATTCAATACAATTTGGACCTGAATTTGCAACCCCCTTGCATACTCAAGTGAGTGAGAATTTTTTTTCATACATTTATTCACATATATATATATATATATATATATATATATAACAATTTAAATCAATCATATGTCTTAAAACTACAAATGTAAAACTCAAATCTCATTATGAATTCATAATAAAGTCTCTTCCTCTTTATCCTTTTTCATTCAGACTATGTTAGCTCGTCTGAGGCGACATAAAAGCAAGTGAAACAGAAACTTGCAAATTGTATTCAAAAATATAGTTCATGTGTTAAGTTACAATGAATTAACTTTTCGCTGTTTCTGTTAAAAATGCTGTTAGTAGACAGCTGAGGGAGAGGATGCTTCCGACAGTGAAATCATTTCTAAATGTTTTCTTTTGTTGGAGAAATGAGAATTCAAGTCCTTTTTTTTCTCTTTCACTCACAACATTGTATTTCAGGTTCCTTTTATTTATTGAAGTCCCTCAGAGGATCATTATACTCTGTTCGTGGAGAAAGAAAGTGCTTTTCAAGTGTCAACCTCAAATTCAATGTGTTTCCTTATAAGTGTGCAATGTGGCTTTTTTATTCTAGTGATTTTGTTTCAAGTCTCTTGATCCATCGACACATTTAAAACTTTCTTAATGAGAACATAATAGCAATTTTATAACATGATTCTATTTTTTAAAACTCAGTTTCTCGAATTGCTCTTTTGCTTTTCTAATTCCTGCTGTTTGCATCAACAAAACTTGCTGGTGTTAATTACTTGATCCACAGATTTGGAGCCTTAAATGTTCAATCAAATCAATCAGGGGATTTCTAACTGACAGGCTTTAGTAAATTAGGTCCCAATCCAGTTTGCAGAGGAATGCATCATTGGATCAATGTCCTTGTCCCTACTATTTTGCTCTGTGAACAAAGTAGGTTTCTTGAGTTGGTCAGCGAAAGGAAATTGTGCCCGAAAGCATGAGCATGGAGAACATTTTTAGTACATACAGAAATGTTAAATTGCATGGATTCCTACTTATGGATTTTTGCATTACTCACTCCGATTAGTACCTTTTCTGAAACGAAGGCAGAATGTTTACTTAATTTACATACAAAGCTTGCTAAGTAGTCCCCATGCAGATGGATGCTTGTCATAAATTGTTTTATCAATCCCTTGAGTTCTTTTAATTTCTCCCTTATTTCATCTTATTTTAGATTTGCAGATTCAATGAAACATCTTTATCTCGAACCAAGTTCCAAGAAGTTGATTGTGTGAGCCAGAAGAGAATAATTCCACGTTCCAGGTTGCAGATATCCTTTTGATGTGGCAGTGATTATCTATTCTTTTCTTCCACCTTGTGAATTTGTAATTTTGCTAGCCAGATTCTGTCCCAATCACCAAACCTCTCTTGTTACTTTAATGCAATTGGTTTTGGTCGGGAGTGAAACGGCGGCTGGTTAGTTGTTTATAACCTTTTTGTATTCTAGTGAAGATTACATTTCGAATCATTCTTAGGCTTGAAATGCATTAGATCTCCTAGACGGATGCATATTCGAGGGAAGGTAGAGAGCGGTTGCGAGGTCAGGATGAGTTGGTGAGGGCCACAAGTCACAACTAATGCATGGAAAGTGATTTTTTTTTTAAATGTATTTTTAATTAAAAGATAACCGAGTGCCCAGTGATATATTTCTGACTCCTCGACTCGGCCGAACTCTTTGATTAGGTTAAGTGTGTGTCAAGTCAATTTCTACTTAGTCGATTTTGATTGGATCGACTTTTATCAAACCAATTGTTGCCGTGCTGAGTAATCGTATGGACTCGGGCGAAGATCTCTAACATACGCCTGTTATTGAAAGGACTAGATAGAGATTAAAAAGGAGGTAAAACGTATCTTAGCGCGGCTTTTATTATAACTGTTATCTTTTTTAGAGCTAAAACGCTATCTCCTCATGTACCTCTTAATGATTTTCATCGTTACCTTAGATAGAGGGTGAAGAAATGACCTCGATGAACATTTTCCCTTTCCTTCATAAGGCGTGATGTTCTGTAATCGATATTTTCTATAATTGCCGCCTCTTTTAGGGTTGTTGATATATAACGTTCGAGTCCCTTACTAGCGCGTAACAATTGCGTCCCTTGGGATTATTAGCACGTAACGGCCGCATCCCTTGATGCTGCATAATGACCTAGATATGATTCAGATTGACTCGGATTGAGCTTGATCTAGGATCAATTGATCCGAGTTCAAACATAGGTAAGCTAACTTGACTCGAGTCCTATTCCAAATCAGATAGATTGAGGGTTACGTTGATTAAACCACTGAGAGAATTGCATTGACTATGTTATGAATCGATCATGTGATATCGATATCTCTACCATATCATCAAGTTTATTGATTTTCGTGGTTTAGTTCGATAAAAATAATTCTCTTAGAAAAAAAATAACTTTATTTGTACAATTCCAACAAAATAATGACCTTAATTAATGACAAAATCATCCAATATCATACAGCGATAATATTTGGATGAAAAAAGAGGTTTCGGGGTAATAATGCGATGGTTAAGTCTTCTAATGAATAATCAAGCGATTTAAGATTCGAATCTTAACTATGACGTATTGTAGGAAATTTTCTCTTTAATGAGAAGCGGGCTTAAGAATACTGACTATTTGGATGAGTCTCCATTAATACTTCTCGATTTATCATGGTGGCTGATAGAAAATTTGTATGGAGTCGAATTGATCATTTTAAATTTAATATTATTCGATTTGATTAATCATTGAACGGGAAGAAGAGGAGAAAAGTTGAGTGAGTTGGAGATGGAAGGTGGATGTCTTAATTAATAGCGAGGGAAATGTATGAACGAATACCAAGAGCATCGTTTTCGCGGACCAACCGGTTCCCGGTTGTTTTGTTCGCCAACCGACTGCGACTGCTCCATGTGTTTTTCTCTCCATGTTCTGATGTCAACGTCTGAGAGTTGGATTCTTGCAAGAATCTACAAATAATTGATTCGAGAATCTTAGAAAAAATATTTTTTTAAAAAATAAATATATTATAATATAATATAATTGTTCAAAATGACAAAAATGATTCGTTTCTCTAACCAAACAATTTCATACGTTGAATTTTGACTGTAATTAATTTTAGTAATAGGTTCATGTCTTTTTTATATATTAATTATTATTTGAATTAATAAATTAATTTTTATAATTTATTTTTTTCCTATAAATTTTGAAATAAATTGATGAAAATAGTAAAAATAAATATTCCATCTTTTATTATCTTAATTGCGATTGATTTTGTACGATCGATTCACACGCCATTGCCTCCCACAGGTGATTTGAAATCCCAACTACGATGATGCACTGTAAACAATTTTGTTTAATGAAACTATAAATTTAAGAAGGTTAGTAATTTGAATAGATTTTTATGAATAATTCTCAATTTATTTAATTGATTGGTAAAAAAATTGTATGAGATTAATTATCTTTGAGATTAAATTTGAAAATTTAAATATTTAAATTATATATATAAAAAAATCAATTTGTCAAACATTTAGGTCATTATGCAGGCCTTTGGGACGCAAGCTCAACTACAACTACCCGGCTCTCTATCCAATAAAAGTATATTTTATAGAAAACAACACTTTTTGCTATAAGAAAATATATGTATGGGTGTTTTTTTATAGATTTAAATTGTGAAAAATATGTTCTGTTGACTTCCATACTGCTTAATTTTTTTTTAATCCAGTTATTAGCTTTTCTAACGGATTCGGATGATGATCTGATTTTATGAACGTTTTCTCTTTAGAATAAATCGAGAAGTTTTTATAGAACCCATTCACCGTAGTTTCGGGCTGCATACTGCTTAAATAATGACTAGAATGTCCATTGATATATTTTAAAATAGCTGCATAATAAATGAGTAGTTATTAATTAGTACATATACAAATCATTAATTAGTAAATAAAGTAGTCATTAATACGTAAATTTAAGTTTAAATAAATTTTATCTTGTTTTATTATTATTAATCAATTTTTTTTTAATCTTTCTCTTTCTCGTTTGATGTGTGTATTTATCATTATTTCATATTATTTAACTGGAGTACTTATTGGTCGTCTAAGTACATGCCCGTACCATCTCAAACGTATTTCTCGGAGTTTTCTCTCAATAAATGTTACTCTGACTTTCTCTCTAATACTCTCATTTCTTATTTTGTCCATCCTTATATGTCCACATATCCACCTTAACATTCTCATCCCTGCAACTCTCATCTTCTGCTCATGTGCTCGAATCATAGCCCAACATTTAGCTCCATATAACATAGCAGGTCTAACTGTCGTTTTGTAAAACTTTCCTTTAAGTTTTAGAGGTACTTTACGATCAC
>JBBUKS010508210.1:1741-34031 GCA_038050645.1 Hedychium gardnerianum | reverse complement strand
GTGAAACCAAAAATAGATAAAGCACCTAAACTATAAGACAAGTAAGCCTCTCCAGATCATACAAATGCACGGCGAGTTATATTATTAATTATTTATAACTAATTATTTTAAACGAGCTTGAACTAAGTTCGTTTAATTTTTAAACGAATTTTTTTTAGCCGAGCTCGAATCGTTCATGAGCTATTTAATTTCATTACGAGCCGAACTCGAGCTTAAGAACTAAAGCTTGAATCGAATTCGAATCGAGCTCGAGCTTAGGGAAAACGAGCTGAGCTCGAGCTTTTTACTGTTCAGTTTGGTTCGGTTCGATTACACGCTTACTTGTTTGTAGTTTCAACAATCAACAAGTCTGAGAATTTCCTTTAATGATAGATTTGTGGCTCATTTGTTCCTTTGTAGATCAGAGCTTCATGACAAACGAATACCTCGATACCCCAATCAACTGGATTCCCGGCTTGGAAGGCATTCACCTGAGAGACCTATCCAGTTTCATCAGAACAACAAACCCTAACCACTTCTTCCTCAACTGTGAGATGGAAGAAGTGGCTTGTGCCCAGAGAGCTTCTGGTGTGATCCTCAACACATTTGATGAAATGGAAGGCAAGGTCTTGGATGCCATCAAAGCTTCCTTGACTCGAGTCCTAGCAGTAGGCCCTCTGTTCCTGCTACTCAACCAGATGAAAGGTGTTCCGAGGAATTTGAACCTTTTCGAAGAAGATCGCGGGTACAAAGAATGGCTAAACTCTCAGAAACATGCTTCAGTCATTTACGTTTGCTTCGGAAGCTTGGCACGCATAAGAAGTGAACAATTGATGGAGTTTGCATGGGGTCTTGCAGATAGCAACCATCCTTTTCTGTTGAGCATCAGGCCGGATCTCGTTGAGAATGTTGATGGCGGATTGCCTGAGGAATTCATCAGGGAAGTCGAAGGGAGGGGTCGGGTCGCGAGTTGGTGCGATCAAGGCCGAGTGCTTCGCCATTCCTCCATTGGCGGCTTCCTCACGCACGGCGGTTGGAACTCCATGTTGGAGAGTGTTTGCAGTGGAGTGCCAATGCTCATTTGGCCTGGCTTTGCCGACCAATTCACAAACTGCAGGTTTGCTTGCGTGGATTGGGGGATAGCAATGGAGATCGAGCAAGAAGTGAAGAGGGAGCAGATCAGGAAGCTCGTTGTGGAACTGATGGAAGGGGAGAGAGGGCAGGAGATGAGGAAGAAGGTGATTAAGTGGAAGGAGATGGCAGAGCAAGCTACTAATGCAGAGGGAGGAAGCTCTTATGCTAACTTGATGAGATTAACTGAAGCTTTGTGTCGAAACAAAGATTGACACAGAATTCGCGAATACCAAATCGAAGAACTTCGAGCATTCTCGCCGCAAACAACTTCATTTAAGCTATGTTAATTGAATATGAGAGGATGACAAAAGCTAAAGGAGTGGAGGTGTATGCAACTGAATCAAGAATAAACTTTTCAAGTGTGACTTCATGGTGCTTTCAATCTGTTCCTGTTGGATGGACAGATTTGCCGGAGATAATAAAATTGTTGAATTTCAAATTTTAACTTTATCTGATCAGTCGAGATGGCATTGACTTGCTGATTCAATGTTGCCAAGTTGGAAAGACTGAGAGTGTCCGAGTCGATCGAGTGCCCAAGCTGATTGAGTACCGAGTGGGCCGAGTTGTCGAATAAGTCAAGTATCCGAGTTGTCAAGTGAGTTGAGCTACCGAGTGAGCCAAGCTGGCCGAACCGTGAGTGGCCGAGTGGAGGTGTGCTTAGCACACAAGACCTATATTAGATATAGTTCCTTAAAATAGATTTATCTCTTAACAGTATTTAAAGGTTATATTGAATGTTTATTTCTTAAAGATACAATAGCTCGATCACATTTGCAACCAAACACAGGTTGTAAACAAAGAGTTATCATCGTGATAAACTAAACGTGTATCCAAATGTTATCATCGAGAAAACAAAGAGTTGTCGAGTAGGTTTGCTTGACAAAGGTGGAGAGCGTGGGGGAGGATTTGGATGAGTTCTTTAATTATCGAGTAAAGATCATTCGGTGTCTTTCTCCGCACGGACCTAAATGCTAGCATCTAACAATCAATGGTCTGCTGTTATCGTTTAAGCAATTACGAATCGATATTAACGTCCATTCATTTCAAACTTGATCATTAATGTGTGCGTTACACAGAAACTTAATTCGATTGACAAAATGTTGGTTGATCCGTTTGAGTAATTTTTATCCCGATCGATTCAATATTCGACGCGCACATGTCGCGCTTGCACACGACTTAGTTAGATTCAATGCAATATGAGTCTTGAATTTGCACCTCTTGCGAATGCGCTGCACGAGAGAAAACTTCTCACCCATACATATTCACAATACCAAAGGTTGTGATTTAATATAAAATCAAGCTTCATGCTACAAAACTCTCAATGTGTAGCCAAATTCCCAAACACATTGGAGTCTTTTTTTTCATCCAATTTTTCATTCATTCTTCCAACAAATCTATCAGAAAACCGAAAGCAATATTGATAATTAAGATTGAGATCAATTAAAGATGCACAGAAAATGATGTCTTACAAAAAAAAATAATGAGAATGAGAAGAAAAAAAATAAATCAGAATCAAAGAGTTTGAAGTCAATTAGTGCTCATCACAAAGGAGGAGGGCTCCCAACAAAGTAGCTTTGATCAGTGAATTCAGTCACCCTTGAAATGTTTCCAAATAATGAATAAACAAGCTGAATGTTTGAGCTTTATCACAGCTTATTCTTTGTTGAATCAATCAAGTTGGCTGATGAGCAGGAAGGAGAAGTCATGCATTCTTTAAGCATCTTGGTTATCAGTGTCTGCTCCACTTGTGGAGGGTTCATGTTGAGCTTGTGAATCTGCAAGAGTCCATGGCATTGGAAAAGAACTTTTTTGAGTGAAGAACAAAGAAGAGACATAATTGACTAAAGGACGCACTTAAATTTGAGGAATTCCCAAAAGACACATCTAATTTTTAGATTACCCAGTGTTGAGTTCAGGGGTGGCATTAATGCATGCTGTGGGGCATGGAGTTGGAAGAAGTAATTGTGAGAAGAGGAAGGCATGGGCAAGCCTTCCATGTGAGGGGCAGGGTGCTGCTGCATCAAAGGTGGCCTTGGGCCTGGTGGTGCCAGGAAAGCTGCTGCCCCCGTAGACTGCATGGGAAACCCTAAACCCAGGTTAGGGTAATGGTGTTGATAGGGCGAAGGGCTGACGTTTGTCGGCGAGGTTGGTCCGTAGAGCTGCGGGTAGTAGTAGGGTGCTGCCATTTGAGAGGAGTACATTGCAGCCTGCAAGCACATTGATAGTCAGTCATATTAATTATATTAATCGATTCGAAGAATTGAATAATTAAATTATAAAAAAAATATATATGTGCATTAATCATGTCAGGGTAGTTGAATTTTTGCCAAATTTTTTACTTAGCACACACAAAGTTTAGAATTTCTTAATCAACATCCCAAGTTTCATTTCTCCTTCCTCCTGATGGATGTATTCTTCTTACTTAGAAATGGTTTAGCCTAAGTCACTTTAAAGGATACTCACTTTAAAAAAAAAATTAAAACAATGTTTTTTTTAAAAAAAATCTACCTAAAATACCTTGGTGTATTCTCCACTTTGAAATCACTATTTTGACTAAAATTGCATTATTTTAGAGTTGCTTTGGTAAAAAAATATTTCATCTTGGAGCTGTTTTGACCAAAATTACTCCATTTTAAAATCGTTTTAACTTAGCTTTGGTCAAAATTGTTCCAAAGCAATTGGAGTTACAATAGTCAAAGTCTTTGGAGTTGTTTTGATAGCTTTGGTCAAAATTGCACCAAGGAAGTTTTCACCTTGTAGTTTTTTTAATCTAATTTTGATCAAAATAACATAATTTTGAAATTTCTTTGTACATAGGAACAAAAAGAAAAACACCCATTTTAGATAAGGGTGCTTTTTTAATTGTCTACCCTAAATGTTTCTCTAAGAGCATTTTCATATTTACTTTTGAATTCTATGCCCAATAAAAATTATCAAAACAGCTAGATTAAAAAAAATAACTTGATGCACGAAATTTTCGTCAATACAAATCTTGAAAAAAAGTCGGATTATATTGAGTCAATTGTATATAATTTTATCTTATATGGTAAGAAATTGTTTCTGTCACTTAAACTCATGACCTTAATATAATAATAATTTTATGATTGTATTAAATTAATATTAAAACGGCATTGATAAACCTAAATATGCTAAAGTTTTCAGATACTAACTTGTTGGTATCCATACTCAGAAGGGTACGACGTCATGTACCTGCAATAACACAACAATTCCTCAGAATTTAAATCAGAAACCAACATAAAAAAAAGTATATTTAAACATAAATTTGTGTTGGAAAAATGGAGGACCAAAGTGAAATTAACAAATCTCTGGGTGCTGAAGTGAGAGTGAACTAAATAGCTAGGTTTTGCAGAATGGGACCCACTGAATGGTCGACAGACATTAATGACACCTGAGACTAGCAGCCAACTTAGATTTTGCAGAGGAGAGGAGGGTTGTGGATCGGGTGGAGTTGGGTTAGATTGGATTACAGTGCGGCGGGCAGTGGCCCCCACTCCTCTCGGCCAATGGACTACGGAGCTGAGACTCACCCGTAGGGAGTCGGGTAGATCACTTGTGGGGCCACGTGAGCTGGCACTCTGCCATGAGTCGGCCCCACGCCCTGTGGCATGCTCCCTTCCTGCTGGCTCCTCGCTGAAACAAAAGACATCGCCGATCTCAAACTCGAACAACAGTTTTAGAAAATAAATTTAAATTAAAAAAGAAAAAGAAAAAAGATTTTGCTGATCTTAAGAAACCCATCCACTCGCGGATTTTGACTTTGTTGGAAGAAGATAAGAATGGAATTCGCATTGCGACTCATAATGAAAGTGACCAGATGAGTTTTTTTTTTTTTTAATGCCTGCTTTGGATCATCGTCATCCCTTCGCGTTTGAGCTGGCATTTGAGTACTTTTTTGGGTGCTCTGTTCTTGCTGGCCGATTTGAGATATGATTTCGATGCGATTGCCGACGAAAGCCGCGATTTTGGCTGACTTTTTGTTGAAAGAAACGCGAGTTTGATACGAGGGAGAAAAAAAGACGGTACCTTGCTGTCTCGGAGAGGTTCTCGGCCTGCCCATGGAGGCAATGTTGCAGTTGGCTCGCCGGCCGTCGATCACCGGGTTCTGGTTCGCCACCGCCTGCTGCGCCGCTTCCGGGTCGCTAAACGTCACCTGATTTTTTTACCAAGCGTTCAAAATCCCATTTTGTCGGAGATTAGTAGCAACGGGAGAGGTGGAAAGAGAAAAAGAGAGAGAGAGAGAGTACGAAGCCGTAGCCTTTGGAACGGCCGGTGGCCTTGTCGGAGATGATGACGGCCTCGAGGATGTGGCCGAAGGGCTCGAAGTGGCGGCGAAGCTCCTCGGTGGGAGTCTCCCAGGCGAGGCCACCGACGAAGACCTTGGTCCACGTGGTGTCGCCGAACCGCGACCGGTACTGCTGCGGGCTTGACGCCGACGAGGAAGACGAAGCCATGTGTGATCCTGAATACTCTTCCAACGTTGACTCCGGTGATGCATGAAGAAGAAGAAGAAGATATCAGAAGCAAGATTCGATTTTGATTCGTCGCTTGGCTTCCGCCGCTGCTTCTTCCGCCATGAGATTCAGATTGGGATTTGGGAGGAGAAGAGAGGAAGAATCAAGATTCTGAACTAAAAAGGAAGAAGAAGAAGCTCTGATGAGGGTGACGATGATGGTGAAGAAGCCATGACCTCCTCTTCTCTTCTCTTCTCTTCTTAATGGCTGTCCATCCTGTCGCCTACTCCTTTCCTTATATACAATCTTGGTGTTTGACAGTTAAACATATTATGAAATATATATATAAAATGACTGAAAGATGTATTTTCCAAAATCATTCTTCAACCAAAGAAAAATACTATTTATTGGACGGTTGTTTGTTTTTGTATTTTCTTGACCTTTTCCTTTGTGTATTTTGTGCAATATGTTGCAAGGTCAGAAGAGTTGTATATTGTTCAGTGCCCAAGTCATTCAATTCACCAATTAGAAGTTAATTAGATCATTAACCCTTAAGAGAGATTAAGAGTTTAGTTTAATTTGTTGATTAGTAGCAAGGAAGCAAAAGGGTGGTGTAAAAGGTGGGTGTTTCACTCTTTTTCTAGGGTTCTTGGTGGGTCTTCATTCTATTGGAGCATGCCACCTTTGAACATGGCCAACTGTGCCACACCACACACTTAATTGTATTATAAAAGCTAATGAGTTGTAATTCTCCTTAATTAAATGTTTTATAAAACTCCTAGTGGATCACAATTTGACTTTGGACTTGGGGATTCACTTTTGCTATTGTTGAAGGTCAATACTTTGTGTAATTTACATTAATTGCATCTAATGAATTTTATTTTCAAAAAAGATGGTAATGAATTGTAAGGCCTCATCATTTATAATGGATCAACATAGTCTCGAACACAAATACAACGGTAAACGAGTCAAATCAAACCGAGCCAATTTGTTGAAGCTAGTTTGATAAAGAAATCGAGTCAAATCAAACGTAGTCTAAAATAAATCAAACTATTAAAATGATTATTTAAGATTAAATTAATTTTTTTGGCAAAAAATAAAGAAAAATTGTCAATTATGCAATGATTAGACCTTCAATTGCAATCTCAGGAATCTCATAATCGAGACTGAGTTGTGACAAATTATTAGAGATTTTTCCTCTAATTAGTAATAAGCTTGAGAAAGCGAGTCATTTGGATAGACTACCACGAGCGCCTCCTAATTTACTCTAATGGTCGATGAAAAATTTTCATGAGATCGGGTCAGTCATCCCCCAAGATGAATACTTGATGCCAACTAAAAGAAAGAAAAAAGGGCGATCATCATTTTATAAATCATCCAATGGGCACCCCTTTTCTGATTTACGTCAAATGGACGCCCCACTAAAGATAAACTACCCAGGATACCCTTAATGCATGTCTTGGTTTAAATTCTATTTTTCTGAACCAGGTTTTAAGGAGTGAACCACAATCGACCGACTTGTAGAAACTAGCAAGTAACTGCTACAATATATAAAAGTTGATACCTAGCTGCTACTATAAGACCGACCCACTATAAGCAAAATGAACATTATCTTAACAAAATTTATTGTGTAGAAGCTTGCAGGTAGTTGCTACAACATATAGAAGTTGATTGCTAACTTTTACAATATCATTTAAGAAAAACACTAAACCCTAAACCAAGTAAGTCGGTCAGCTATGATTCACACCCTAAAGCCCTCACCCTCAATTAAACAAAATCAACATAAGATAATGATATTGTTACAACAACTAACAACTTATTTTTACACGTTGTAACATCTACTTATTAGCTTCTACACTGTGGATGATGTTCAGATAATGTTCATTTTACCTATAATGGATCTTATGGAGTTTCCTTCGTTTGTTTTGTAATTTGAAATATTATTTTAACTAGGTTGTCACTATCAATTAAGCAAAATTAATATAAGATAATGATAGTGTTATAGCAGCAACAATAAATTTTTACGCATTATAGCAGTTACTTGCTAGTTTCTACACAGTGGATCATATTTAGATACATTGTAGCAGTTATTTGCTAGTTTATACACAGTGGATCATATTCAAATGATGTTCATTTTACTTATAGTGGGTCTTATAACATCCTTTCATTTGTTTTTCTAATTTGAAATGTTATTTTAATTAGGTTGTCACCCTCAATTAAACAAAATCTACATAAGATAATGATACTTTTATAGCAGCTAGCAACCAACTTTTATATGCTATAGCAACTTCTTGCTAGCTTCTACAAGTCGATCGACTGTGGTTCACATCCTAAAACCTAGTTTAAAATGTAAAATTTAAACCAGACATGTATTAAGGGTATTTTGGGTAGTTTATCTTTAGTGGGGCGCCCATTTGACATAAATCAAAAAAGGGGCACTCATATGACGATTTGTCAAATGATGGTCTCCCTTTTGATTTTTGCTCATTTTTTTTATGAGTTTAAGTTTAGTTTAAGCTTGACTTGATTTTACTTTATTTATGTATTATTGAGCTCTCAATTCAAACTTATTTATTTGTTTAAAACTTTTATATTTTAAACTTAATTGATTGGTTAGTGAATTTGTCTTCTCTGTTCGTTTTACGAACTTCTTTATCTATTTACAAATTTGATAAGAGCTTTGTTAATAAACATGGTTCACAAACTTGGTTCGTAAATATTATTCCTGAACAATTCATAATATTTGTTTATAATCATTAATGAGCTGAACATTTATATATTCAAGCTTATTTATTTAGTTTAATAAGTTATTTAAGTTTATTTATTTAATTGGTCTTATATATATTTTGAATAAATATAAATAAATTTTTATCAAATTGAACGTATCAAACTTATTCACAAACATTTGATTTATTTACAATCTTAAAAATAAATATCCGCTCAATAAGGTAATTAAAGCTAGAGAGAAAGGTGAGCTTATAAGGGCAACAAATAATGTGTGCGACTCTTGTAGAGAGCACAAGGGCCACAACTGTGCACTACAATTAAGTTAGTGCAACATAAATATAAAATATACAAATAAAGAAAACACGATGAGCAAATCAAATATGAGCATTTTACATGGCTTGAGATCCATGGTTCTTAGTCCACACATCCTATGACTCATTAATGAACCACCCCTCGCAATCTACTATCTTTTCTTTTTCTCAAAAAACTTTGAGAAGTGGAGAAATCTCTTGCGTTCTTATTATAATGAGTATGAAAGTGAATACAAAAAGAAAAGTGATGCAAATAAGAGCAAGGAAACAATGTCGTTGAGGTTAAAAATGCAAGTATATGAAACTTCAATAATCTTCCTATTACTCCCCTTGACCATATTTATAAACCAAGCCGTCAACTCCTTTTAAGCTTTAAAACATCTTTCTAGCTTTTGATTAGTCGACTAATCATATTCCCAATTGACTAATGACATGAATTTATCATCGATCCTTCTACGACACAATGGCTACTTCGATCGGTTAATAAACAATAGCTTATACGTCATCTAGTTATTGTAATCTATTGACATTAAATCAATGGCTCCAAGAGCTTCTAAGACTTCCATGCCAAGAGATCTTACTTTTAAGACTTTATTGTCTTATTAAATATTTGATTCTCTTTGACCTACTAAGATTTCAATCCGCCAAGTATTTAGTTTTTAACCTACTTAGACTTTCATTTACCAAATATCTAATTCTCAACCTACTCGATCTTCCACTTACTAAGTATCTAGTCCTCTACCTACTTGGATAGTATTCGGTCCTTTATCTACTTGATCTTTCACTTGTTGACTATTTGATCCTCAATCTATTTGGACTTTCATTTGTTAAGTTTTTGGTCCTCGACCTATTTGGACTTTTATTTATCAAGTATTGAGTCTTTGACCTATTTGATTTTTCACTTGCCAAGTATTTAGTCCTCAACCTACTTCGACTTTCATTTGCACTGGTAATCAATGTTAACCTAACTTGCACTTACACCCTTGATACACATAAAAAGTTACAATATTATCCTAATTTAAACTTTACATCAATATCAAAACTATATATTAAAGGGTATAATTACACCAATAATACTAAGAGCATTCCAATGTAAGATTTTTGAGATGTTTATGAAATCAAAAAAGTTAGAAAAATCCCTCGAAACATTATGGATGCGAGGTTTGAGGTTTTTATTTTAAGAGAGTAGTGAAATTTCAAATCTATTTTTCTCTCTTGAAATTAGTAACGTGGGTGGAACCACTCGAAATAAAGAATATATGACCTATAAAAAAGTTATAGGAAGGTTTTTTTTAGTGAAGAGATTATAGCAATAAAGGTGATTATGCTCACCCCAGGCATCCTTCATAGTTCGTCCGCAGATTATGTGAAGGGAGGTAAATCACGGAGTCAACTTATAGCCGACCAACAAGTGACTAAGGGGTATGAGGAGTTTTTTCCTCGAGGATATGCGTCCGTCGAAAATTGACCCATGTCACATTGTAGCAAATCTGTCACCTATTAGCTAATTGGGTACCTCCATGGGGACTCCTTTTTTATAGTGAAGAGAGTAGTAAGTTTTTATGCTTTTGATTTAACATTGATGCGGCATATTGGGGACCAAAAAAAGCTCATTTAAAGTTCTAACGATTGAAAATGTCCTCATGCTAGTGATTTTTCTAGAGTCCATTGATTAATAGCAAGTAAATGGTAGTAGAGCACCCCCAATGCCATCAAATTTTGAAAGCACAAGAACCATTATATCCATATGTAGGACCATTAAGATAGAGATGTGAATGTTTTCCCAAGTATCTAAAACCACATTGGAGGATTCTATATTACATGTTTGACAAGATCTATAACTTCAATTTAATGCAATTAAGAATGACATTATCATTAAGATTGTCACATGCACTACTTAATAAAGAGGGGGAAAAGTCATCAAATCAAAGCAAGAGTGATTTTAAGATGTTGGAAAGAAAAAACACTACAATTATGCTATGCTTTATTGATAATAATGGTGATATAATGGCTAGTAGAACCATAATCATTATGTGTGAAAATGTGACTATAAGAATGTTAAATAGCACATTGTACATGATAAAGACCTAATGGAGCATTGAATACTTCTTTAACACCTTATGGTTGAGTTGGACAAAGTTTGTATGAAAATTTTGCCTACTTTGTTGATTTCTTAATTTATTTAATACTTTTATGGACATGGAGATAACAAACAATGTTTAGTGTTCCAAGTTCATAATATATGTTTTCTACAATAGGAATTATAATATAAAAGATAAAAACTTACTATAACAATCAAGTCTATACATATCATTGTTCTTTTCATATTTGAGAAAAAAGTTGCACTTGCTACAATTTGATACTTTCACTCAACTTGTATGATGCATGCATGTATGTCAAGAGGTAAGTTTTACTAAGGGATGAGCACGTACAAGATTCATCGGGGGACCAACAACTTAGTGAAGGCCCAACACTTTACCATGTCATTCATGATTCATCATGTATGGCGTGAAAAAAAACATAAGCATGTTTGAGGGAGTGACTTTTGATGTAGAGATGATATTCAGGAAAATACAAATACATGTCTACATATCCCTTGACATCTATTCAGACCTGACACTTCGTAAAACATAAATAGCTATACTGGGATGTCATTATACATTTTGCTACTTTATATATTTACTGTTCAAAAAAAAACAAGAGGCAAGTTTTATGTATATTGTAGTGCTACTTGAAAATATAGGCAAAATCAACGGTATTGCGCAAGAAATGCTCACTTGAGTGTGCCCTAATTGGCCTAGGTTATGGATAAAACCCTAATTAGGAAGTTTTTGGCTCATTGGATATATAGCCTTGAACCTAGAAAATATGTTAGGAACTTGTAGGGTTGTTGGAGATGGTGTTGAATGAGATTATTATTATTAATTTTTTCATCGACATTGAAAGATAAGTCTAAGTAACTTTAGAGATTGGGTTCATTTATAACTTGATAAATTCAAATCTTTCTTGATCCTCAACAAGAAGTTGATCCCCATCTACTAATTTTTCTTCTTTTTTTCTAGAAAAAAAGTGAATTTTGTCAATCAATGAGAGGAGATTTATTGATTGTTTGTACCATATCCACTAGTTTAACTAACTTGCAAGTGACCAACAATAATGAGGACCCTATCAATGTCACCAAACCTTTCACTTCAATGCTTATCTTGTTCCAAACCCTAATTATATTAAATACAAGATCATTTAAGTAGTTAATTGAGCTGGTAGGGATGGATTAATTAGGTTGGTCAAACATCTCATCCACTCCTTGTTTGGATAGAAAAGAAATTGAGGATCATTGCTTTGATGTTGTCTATTAGCATAATCAATTCCCTAATTCATAGGGGAGTCTTAGGGTTGAGGTATTTATCGATTGAATTATTTGTCCACGATTTAGCTTGGCATAGCACAACACTGTATAAGTCATGTCTAGCACAAGTGGGCGTGTTAGATTGTGTTAGGCTCGACCTCCCCATGGGTGCGAGTTGGACCTAAGTTTCTCAGCATGTGGGTCGTATTCAATAAGACAATACTATAGTCATGTTGAGAACAAGATGGGATCAAGATGGGCATGGCCCCATAAGCCTAGCTAACCACCTAAAATAGCCTATAGCAATTAAAAATAATTAGTTATAGGGTAATTTAATTGTTTATGTTTAAAATTATTAAATAACCTTTATTTCATCTTTTTTTCTCTCATCCAAATTCAAGTCTAAGGGTTTCATTTCCCAATCTTCATTCCCTCTTAATTTATCCATATATCTATTTTTTTTTAATTTTCATTTCCACATACATATTGTTTATTTTTCTTATTTTCTTTTATAATTCTAATGGGTCATTGTTATAACCAAAAGCACATCAAAATAAAATTTGTATTTTTGATTTTATTATTGTAATTATTTAATTAAATTATATTTTCATTGTATAAATAAATTAATACTTCTTTGAGATTATTTTAATGTATTTTAAAAAATGACAAAGAAAAATTAAGTTATGAGAAAATTATTTCTTATAAATCTTGCAATGAAATTATTCACGTTACTTTACATAATCAATCATCAAACGCTAAAAGGCAAGATTTTAGAATTTTTTTAAAGAAATAAATGTTAATTATAAAAAATATACATTCATGTATAACTTCAATGAAATATAACTTCCTAGATTACCAAAAATATATATATATAACTTACCTAATGGTAAAAATAAATTTAGAATTTAAGCATTTTTATCAATGCATATGAGTGATATATTTAATGAAAATTCATCAAATAGTATAATTAGTGGTATGTTAAGAACATGTAACTTTGTAATTGTTTTTTTCTACTTTAGTACAAATAATTTTTTTTTATTGTTTATGTTTCAATTCCACACCACACTTATTAGTTCGTACCCTAAGTAGTACCACAAATGACAAATCACGAATTGCTATTCACAAAAAATAATAAATTCAGTTAACTTCACTGACAAGCCTTGGAATGACTTATTTAATTCTATGAAATTTTTTCACCGACTATCAGGATAAATAAAAAAATACTAATAAAGACTCATTTAAATGATCAATATTTTTAAATCCGACAAATTACTATTCATCCTTTTCTCTAGTGATATTATCGATCTGAATAATAAATACTAACACTTGATATCAAACTTTGTTTCAGCCAAATTGGGCCAAGTGTGACTAGCGTGAAAAGAGCAAAGCCAAGTCAAGCATAACCCTGCTCCCCTTATTCCTCTATTAGTTGCTCTCCCCGGATCCGACCATAGTCTAGAATCAATGATTTGACGATTTTTAATAAGTCGATTCTTAATCTTAACCGTCCAAGATGATTACTATTCAAAATCGTCGATTCATGGCTCACCACGATTTAAGATTATTATATTAAAAAATAAAATTATAAAATTGTTTATCAGACGTTGGACCATGATTATTAAGAATAATTATATATCAAAAAAAATATTAATTAATTATTAAATAATTAATTAAGACATGAAATTATTTACTGACAAATGATTATAAATTAATTAACAAATAAATAAGAGTCTCACTACTCTTTTTCTAATTATTAAGAATAATAATATAACAAAAAAATTATTAATTAGTTATTAATAATTAATTAACACATACAAATATTAATAGTTATAGTCCAATTAATTACTTGGTTAGGATACCTGGCTCTCATATGAAAAATTTGAATTCAAGACTCAACATCAATAAAAAAAAATTTAACACATTTATATAAAAAAATGGTTGAACTAACAATTTGAACCATCGATTTGAACGGTTCAATGAGCCTTTGAACTCTTGCCTGAAATTGGGTCAACGAGTACTCGGGCTGAGTTTGATTCTAACCTGGGTCGAGTCTAATTTTGACTCATCTTAAGGTCGAGTCTAGCTCTCCCTCACCCCTTTTCCTTCCTCCTCATAACATCCCTTAATTATTTAGTGTCCTACCAATCCTAACCCCTTAAATAGTGTTATTAAACGGTTAACTCGTGATGGGGCAGGTTGATTCATCAAAAATTCATCATATTACGAGACGGAATGAGATAGGGCGACCCGCCATCATAGCGGTTTGGGAAATCCTCAACTTAAGACGGATTACGGGTTAAATAGGTTAACCTACACCTCGCTAAAAAATTATATATACATATATACTCGCCGTCTTTTATTTATTTTTATATATATATATATTAATTTTTTTTTTTTTTAGAAGAATTATTTTCTCAATCCGTCAACTAATTCAAGTCCACCGTGATCTACCTATGCAGGTCACGGGCCGGTGATAAAATTTCAACATGATTAAATTATTTGATAAAACAAATCAATCGACTGATTTCATCTAAATTGAGGGCTCTAACCTAAGTAATAGTTATAGTCATCTTTAGGTAATGATTGATTGACATGCAAAAACTAGTAGCGCTACCTCATTGATTATAACAATAAAAATCAATAAGAATTTGATTTTCTATAAAATTAATTTAGTTTTTTAAATTTGAATTTAGTTATTATAATTTATTAATTTGATTTAAATTGTTTGTTTAGTTGTTAATTATAAATGTAATTATTATAATTTCATTAATTTAGTTCAAACTATTTTGTAGTTGTTGAACATAAATGTAAGAATAAAGTTGGAACAATGAGGAGTTGAACTCTAAATTTATCTATAAAATTAAAATCTCATCATAATTTGTCTACTTCAAGACACATTTGATCGACGATACTAAGTTGAGGTGTTTATGTTTAAAGTATAAGAATTCTTTCAAATCAAAACATCATTATATGGCAAACCCACACCCCCTCTCTCTTTTTTTTATATATATAACGTGGCCTCCGGAGCAATGGTGCGATGGTTAAATCCTTCAATAAATAATCAAAAGGTCTAAGGTTCGAATCTCAACTACGGTGCATTGTAGGGAATTTTTCCTCCAATGAGAAGCGGGCCTTAGAATACTGATCATTTGGATGAGCCTCCATTAGTACTTCCCAATTTACCCTGATGGCCGGTGGGAAACTTTCGTGAGACCGAGTCGGTCACCCCAGGTCCGATGTTACCCAATCTTATTAATCATTATATATATATATATATATAATGTTTTGATAATCTGCACATCCGTTCCATGGACGAACGTAGGTGACTCTCACATGATCAATGGAGGTGCCTCTATCATTTTTTTTTAAACAACCGATTGTGCTAATGAAGTTTTACCTTTAGAATTTAGGGGTTGAGTTATAATATTAAGCATACAAAAAATTTTAAATCGAAAAAATATATTGGATGGTCACGGAGTGTGCGAGATAAGAGTGTACGGAATATCAAAAATCTCTCTCTATATATAAAAATATTACCGTGCTCATCCATCTATAAGTAATTCATGAACATCTAATATTAATTTTTGTTTAGGGTTTAGTGTTAAGCTAAAGGAAGTGATTTTTTTAAAAAAATAATTTAACACTAGGTACTCACAGATTGTCCATAAATGAATGTGTAAGATAACAAAACTCTCTTTCTATGTATACATATATAGAAATGTTATCCTGCTTACTCATTTATGGGCAACTCGTGAGCATCTAGTATTTTTTTAAAAATAAAAATAAAAATGATTAATCAGGTCGGGTAACATCGAACCTAGGGTGACCGGCCTGACCCCACGAAAGTTTTTCACCGGCCACCAAGGTAAATCGGAAAGCGCTAATGGAGACCCATCCAAATGACCAATATTCTAAGCTCCGCTTTTCATTGGAGGAAAAATTCCCTGTAATGCACCGTAGCTGAGATTCAAACCTTAGACCCCTTGATTATCCATTGGAGGATTTAATCATCGTATTATTGTCTCGGGGGCAAAAAAAAAATAATAATAAGATTTAAAATTTAGTGTTTAGGCTAAAAGAAATGAAAATTTTAAAAATAATCATTTAGCATTAGATGCTCACTAGTTGCCCATAGATGAATATGCATGCTAACGAAACTTTCTTTATATATAAGTTTCTAACTAAATATAGTATTGGATGAGCTTAGAAAAAAATAGATGGTTATAGAATTAGGATACATGATGTTGATTGTTCAAGTTTGATTTAATTTTTTTATATGAATTTAAATTTTGTTTAAGTTTGACTTGAGTTTGGTTCGTTTATATATTATCGATCTCTCAATTTAAACTTATTTAATTGTTTGAAACTTTTATATTTTAAATTTATTCGATTGATTATTGATTTTGAAAATATAAATTTATTTTGTTATTTAAAAAGTTTCTTTATATATTTAGTATTATTTATAAACTTTGTTCGTCAATATTAACAAGTTGAACATATATATGTTTAAACTTGTTCATTTAATTTAACGAGTTATTCAAATTTATTTATTTAATTAATCTTATATGTATTAAACGAATATAAATAGATTCATTTATCAACCTAATTAGCAATCAAAGGATGTTAGGCTTCTGAGTCACCCGCCGTGAGTATTTTGATGACCGACGAAAAAATTTCATAATATCGAATCAATCACTTAAGATTAATTGAATTTATCATTTACCAACCTAATTACTTAGTAGGGTAAGTTTTAAGTGAAATCTTGATCCCCACTTTAAGTACACAATTCCAGGGTTTGGCAACGAGGGTAGAAAAAACCATGGCGGAGGAGGAAGTGGTTCAATTGGATGCGCCTTCCATGGCCTCTTCTCACGATGTATCTCCGGGCGTTCCTCCTCTTCCTCCTCTCCCTGCTTCTGATGTCGAAACTGATGCCGTTATTCTCGTCGCTCCCCTCGCCGCCCTTCCCCCGCCATCGTCCTCCGGCGACGGCCACCCTTCTACATCTTCTCCCGCTGTGGGCTCCTTATCCGGCCGGAAGCGCCGCCGCCGCAAGAAGCAGTTCCCGGAGATGGTCCCCACCGCCCGGCTCCGCACCCTCCGTCCCCCCTCCACTCGCTCCTCATCCGTCATCTACAGCGAGAAGCTCATCGACGAGATGATTCAGATGCAGATCAACGACTCCGGCCCCGTCCGGCGAGGGCGCGGCCGCCCACCGTCGTCCTCCCTCCGCCTTGCGCGCGAGCTCGATGTCGAGGCGCTGACTGCCAGTGCGGTCGGTTTCCCTGTCGATTCCCTCACCGAAGAGGAGATCGAGGCAAATGTGGTTCCTGTTCTTGGCGGGGCTGCGCAGGCTAACTACATCGTCGTCCGCAACCACATCATCGCCAGGTGGCGATCGAATCCCTCGATGTGGATCACGGAGGCTCACTCCATGGAGGCGATTCGATCAGAGCACCGAGTGCTCGTCTCTGCCGCCTACAATTTCTTGTTAGAACATGGCTTCATCAACTTCGGCCTGGCCCCCTCTATCATTGCTGCACCTCCGAAGCGCCCGCCAACCCTTCCCGCACCCTCCGTCCTGATAGTTGGCGCTGGCCTCGCTGGCTTGGGAGCCGCTCGCCACCTGCTTTCATTCGGCTTCAAGGTCGCTATCTTTGAGGGCCGCCGTCGCCCGGGGGGACGTGTCTACACCAAAAAGATGGAATCTTCCTCCACCACGCCGGCTGTCGTTGCAGCTGCTGATCTCGGTGGTAGCGTGCTCACTGGCATCAACGGCAATCCTTTTGGTGTTCTTGCTCGTCAGCTTGGCTTCCCTCTCCACAAGATTCGAGACTTGTGTCCTCTGTACCTCCCTGATGGTCGGCCAGTGGACACTGACATCGACAAGAGCCTTGAAAAAGCATTCAACCAGCTTCTTGAAAAGGTGTGCAAGTTCCGGCATGCCATTATTGATGATCTCAAGTGCATGGATGCCTCCCTTGGGACTGCCCTAGAGTCCTTTCGCAAAGCTTATGGTATTGCTGATTCTTTGGAGGAAAGGATGTTACTTGATTGGCACCTTGCCAACCTCGAGTATGCCAATGCTGCCCCCCTCTCAGACCTCTCCATGGACCACTGGGACCAAGATGACCCCTATGAGATGGGAGGTGATCACTGTTTCATTCCTGGTGGCAATGAGCGCTTCATTAGAGCTCTTGCAGAGGGCATTCCTATCTTCTATGGAAGGACAGTCAACCGAATCCAGTATGGTTGCGATGGGGTGATGGTGTATGCTGGTGGGCAAATTTTTCGTGGTGACATGGCATTATGCACTGTTCCCTTAGGGGTTCTCAAGAAGGGATGCATTGAGTTTGTGCCTGAACTACCACAAGAGAAGCAACACGCTATCAAAAGATTGGGTTTTGGATTACTTAATAAGGTTTTAATGTTGTTTCCCCATGTTTTTTGGGATGGTGAGCTTGATACTTTTGGGCACTTAACAGTGGATTCAAGCAATCGTGGTGAATTCTTTCTGTTCTATAGTTATTCCTCAGTTGCAGGAGGACCACTTCTCGTTGCCCTTGTTGCAGGGGAGGCTGCCACTAAATTTGAGAGAACATCTGCACAGGAAAATGTTGAGAGGGTATTGGAAGTTATTAGGGAGATTTTTTTGCCCAAGGGGATCAAGGTCCCAAAGCCTCTTCAGGTGATTTGCACTAGATGGGGTTCGGATAAGTTTACTTATGGATCATATTCTTATGTTGCTATTGGATCTTCTGGGGATGATTATGACATTTTGGCCGAGAGTGTGGGCAATGGAAGGGTATTCTTTGCTGGTGAGGCAACCAATAGGAGGTATCCCGCTACCATGCATGGAGCTTTGCTTAGTGGTTTCAGGGAAGTAGCTAATATAGCTAGGGCTGCTAGGAAGCGGTCAATATTTCCAGTCACGAATATAGTGGATGTTAAAGAAGATATGTCAAATTTGGACAGTTTCTTTCAAACACCGGACCTCTCTTTTGGTAATTTTTCTGTTCTTTATGATCCATGTTCTACAGGCCCTGACTCTATTTCATTGGTCCGAGTGGGAATCGACAATGGTTCTCCATTCCTTTATTGCTTGATTCCAAAGAAAAATGTTATGGAAATGGCTGAAATTGATGGAAATGATAACCGACTGAACATGTTTTATCAATGCTTTGGCACAAAATTAGTTGCAAGTAATGACTTAGGCAGTGTTGGAGAGAGTTTTGTTTCCCGAATAAGAGCAGCAAGAACAACTGACATAAAAACTTGATATGAGAATGAAATTTTATATTCATTAATGTCAGATAGTCCACATTCGGATGCGGCATTTGATGATTTCTATTCGTAAATTTGGAAATTTATATCAAATCTGTTGTAATGCCTAATACATGTATCTTTGTAGTTGGTCGCCATGTAATTCTAGCTGGGCATCTGTCTTTAGATGTCCACCAGCTATGCTGATATTTGATGGAAGTCATGCCTGGTAACTTGCCAACAGTGGATGTTTCATTCATTATACTGGACCTAAAAACAGCATGTCAATATTTGTAGCCAATGTATTGTCATTTTACTAGAGCTGATCAATTTTTGCATATTCGTAGAAATCTTGTTAGTACTAATATAATGCTAACTAAGAGACTTGAAAGAAGATCTCTTGAATCCATGTTTATTGGCTACACAATGACACTGTTGTAGTCGAATCAAGTTGATGACTCATACAAACAATATTTCTAGACCATTTTTTGTGGTGATGCTTAGAGAAGAAAAGAATATTTAATAGTTATTGATGTAATATTCAGTATGATTGAAAATGTAGTTGATAGCCTCTGGGGCAATGGTGCAGCAGCAGGGCGCCCTTTCCCAAACATCTAAGAATCGAGTCCCAATTTTTGTGAATTAACGGATGAATTTTCCTTAATGAGCGATTGACCTAAGAAAGCTGAGCTAATGGGCCGCTCGCTACGAGCGCTTTTCGATTTACCTTGGTGGCCGGTGGAAAACTTTCGTGGGGCCGGGCCAATCACCCCTAGGATTAGTCGGCGTAAGCTGGATACCTGGTGCCAACTAAAAAAAGAAAATGCAGTTGATAATGTTAAAACTACTTGGAGTACATGGGATAGTTTTCTATGTTTACCTCAATAAACTCCAGTCCTCGGGACTACGGTGCAGTAGTTACGCTCTCCAAGCAGTTAACTAGGCATTTAAGGGTTGCAGCTACGGCGCACTGTAGAGATTTTCCTCTAGTGGGACGACAACTCTAAGAGCACTGGCCGTTTGGATGGGCCTCCACGAATGCTTCCCAATTTACCCTGGTGGTCGGTGAGAAACTTCTGTGGGGTCAGGTCTGTCACCTTCAGGATTAGTCGGTTCGAAGAGCTAGATATCTGGATTACCAAAAAATAAAAAAATAAAGCATGGACGGAATTTATCGTTCCTCTTGTTGATCGGCATGACACTGGCACTATTGCACGAGGCCCCGTGCCACACCATGTGGCCGTGCGAGGCCCTGCGGTCGCTCCGAGGCCTCGCGGGAGGTCTCTTGCAAGACTGTGAAGACCACGCAAGGCTGCTCGTTTTTTTTTTTCAATTTTTTTTTCTTTATTTTTTTAATTGTCTTTTTCTAAAAAAATATATTTAATGATTAATTCTTTCTTCTCCCTCCCTATATTTTAATTTTTTAATTCTTTTTCTCCTTAAACACATGAGAAAAAAATTCTTTTTTTCCTTAAATACATGGGAAAATTTTTTCCTCCTTAAACCGATTAAAATAAATTAAATTCAATTCGATTTAAACATACCTAATCATCATATTTAGACTTTATTTAATCCTAAATTGACTTTTACGCAATCCTAAATTTTAAATATTAATTGAACATAATAGTAAGTATTTATAGTAATCAAATATTATAATAATATTTTTTAATTAATATATTTTATATTTAAAAAGTATCAAAATCGTATCAGCACAACATGATACGATATCAAAACCATTTTGTTCCGACCATAAATCGAAACTCCAGCCCAACTCGAAATTTTAAACCATGATTAGTACTTACAAGAATTCACCAATTATATTCAAGATACACTTTTTAAGTGTATATTATTTGCAGATGATATTGTGCTAATGGATTAAAACTTAAATTATGGAACAAAACCTGTAAAACTCAGGGTATTAAGTTGAACCGATATTGAGCATATGAATTGTGGTTTGAGTAATAAGCAAAAGAATTGAGGAACAATTAAAATCAATGGACATTGAAATTCTCTTAATTAAGAGATTAGATATCTTGGATTCATTATCAAATAGACAATAGTATTGATGAAGAGGTAGTAAAAAGAGTGAATAATTAGAATGGAGATCAGCATCTGAAGTGCTGCATTATGTTTTCCCCTTTGGCTAAAATGGTAAAGTTGTGGAAAAGCTTGCCATGTTTTATGGATTAGGGTGCTGGGCTAACAGGAAATAATATGTACTAAAGCAAATATAACAAAACATAAGCACATCTTATACACACTCACTTAGAAGACGATCTCTTTTTTTTTTCTTTTTTTTTTTCATTTTCTTAGTAGTCAAACTAGGGAAGAGGCCGTCTACCTAATATTAAAAAATAAAAATTCTTACATGGATGCTTGTGGCTACTACCAAAGAGAAAATAAGAACATTATTGTCTAAGAGCAATTAAGTGTAGCTTCAAAAATGAATAAATGAATGAGATAGTATGGGCATGATTAAAGAGAACCAATGGATTCTATATTTAGATGAGCTGAATCAGTTGGAGTGGAAGGGATAATGGCTAGAGGGAAGCGTAGAGGGAAGCTAAATTTTATCTAGTTATTGTAATATGACATGACTTATTTGATTTAAAGATTACTAGTGATATATTCTTGTATAAAGCTCTACAAAAGGATAAGATCCATTTAGCCAACCTAAAGTAGTTGGGACAAACATGGATTAAGATAAGAGAATAAATGGCAATGACAAAACATTTACAAGCAATGTTTTGACCATAGGAGCTACAATTAACTAATTTTCAGGACTCTTACTGCAGACTAATTTATCTGTCAGACTTGTCACCTATCATTCTTGTAGACTGAGGTTCTCAGACCTCAGGTTTCCTTAAGTTGTTTATGGAACGTTGCTCATGATTTGCCAATTGAATCTAGGTAGTTAGTAGATTGATTCAAGATATTATTCTCATCTGTTTGTTTCTATGCTTTATTGTGGACCTTTTATTGATATTGTCTCTTGTAACCTAAGTTGTTATCATCATCTTTAGCTTACCAAGGGGAATCACAAGTTATGCCAGCTACTAGTGTATTTGGTCTTTCTCTTATAGATGTGAGGTTATGACAGAAGTGCTTATTGATATTTTCTCTTGTTATCTTTTATGTTAAAAATTGTCTGGCAACATATACAAACAGAGCAATGAAGAAGCCAGAAATGTTACCACTGTCTTCTGCTTACCAAGGGGAGTTGCAAGTGATTCCAGCTACTACTCTATATGGTAAGAGTAACCTTTTGGTCTTTGTCCTATAGAGGTGAGAGGTAATGACAGAAGTGCTTACACATTTTGCTTATTTGTTTCAATGGGTATTAGCTTCATGCAGTAACTCTTAGGAAGGATACTAGAAATTGCAACTTGATGGCATTTATCATCATTCTTCTTTCAATAGACTTTAAAATTAGGTAAAGTCCTATACTTTGAAGTTTGTCATTTTTGCATTTGTAAAGTAATAAAACCATTTAGAGCATTCAAATTGCCTTTGTTAATAAATATATAAATTTCAGTATTTGATACTGGTTTGCTTTTTCTTATACATGCCGAGAAAAACAATTACATTTTGTGTTTAATTTAAAGGTGATGGATAATTGTTGGTGAAGATGGAAAATATTTGATGATTATTAATTTCTTGAAATAATGCTTAATTATGTGAGAAAGTTGCTGATTCGTGACGCTTAAAAACACTCTTTGTTTCATAGATAGAAACATTTAGAGCATTTAATTCACTTTCTAAGTAAATATGTAAGGTTCCAGGATTTGGTATTTGCACATTTTTTTCGCAAGAGATCAGTTTGTTTTAATGGAAATGGATAATTGTTGATCAAGGTAAATACATAGTGTGCATTAATTTCTTTATGTAAGGTTGCTTTCATTCATGTCTTTAGCTATGAGACATGTAACATGTGTTCAGTTTTTAGGTGACATGGTTCAGGTTCCTTACACATTCATGGTGTTTATTTTTTACCTAGAATTTTATTAAAGCATAATTCCTACCTTTTCGCTTATTCGTTTCTCTAAATGAATGAGTTGCTAATTTTACCAAATGCCCATTTTCATTCTTAATTAAGAACTACAATCCTTTTTTGTGGGTATATATCTACTATACAAATTATACATTTAATCTGTCTTTCAATGAATTTTTTTTCTTTAATTAATTGTTGATCTTATTAATTTTCAGATGGTTGGATTGTCAGTGTCTCATCTATACCATTTAAGTTTACTAGAAATTCACTGCCATCAGTTTATAGAAGATTCTGAAGAAGCTGTCAAATTTTGGTGGTTCCTAAATTGCTAAGGTTTGTTTGCATATTACTGTATCTTCCTTAGTCCTTAAATTTTTGTTCATTCTGCTATAATAAAATTAGGTAATTTATATTTGCAAATTGTAAACACTTTTTTTCATGGCAAATGTTGTCTTGTGCTATGACTATGCTTTGTTTAGTAATAGAGGGGGAGGGGTGAATAGGAGAAACTTAAATTTTGATATTAAGGTTAGTTGCACAACAGAAATAAGAATGCAACAATAAGAACAACAATGCTAATTTTACAATAATATGTGGTTTGGAATTGCCAAGATCTTACTTTGACTTGTAAGGTAAGTCAATCCTCAAATCTCACTATCTTTTTTCCTTCCGGATGTAGAGAAACCTCTTTCAAAACCTTTATAATAAGATTTAAAGAGTAAGCGCAATGAAAGACTTGAATCAAGTATGAAGCTTGAAGGTAAAGGTAAAGATCTTAAGTTTTGACAATAAAAATAAGATTAAAAATTAAGCAACTTAGGATGTAGAATTTGAGCACTTTGAGTAGTCTTCACGAGCTCCCCTTACCTCTTTATTTATAGCCTCCAAATTGACTTTAATTCAACCTCACAATACCTTCCTTCCACAATTTCAGTCAACTCCTTTTTTTACTGGACGTCTGCCTTCTACTTGATAATGCATACTTCGATTCGTTCACTTTGATTCCATGGTTGCCACCTTCTTATGGATCCAATCGACTGAACTCAAAACCGAGAGCAAACAGAGAGCAATGATAATGTCGATGGAAGTTCTTTAGTGGATTATGCAATCAACTAAGCCTTACCTCAGTCAATTGAATTCACCTTCAATCGATTCAACTTGAAATGCAGACTTTCTATTTGTGAACAAAATTTCTTGAGTTGATTCCCTAATCAACTCAAACTCTCAGTTCATTATCGATTTGATCGTTGACTACAACCAAAACTACAGTTGAATGCTCGTTAAGTTAAATTCTACCTAAAACCCAAAGTACATATCTCTCAACTTGCTTAGAATTTGCCTCACTTTTGAGACTCCTTAGTTTGCTAGGAAGCCTTGCTTCCGAATCATTTTTTGCCGAGAGGTCTCGCCTCCAGGTCTTCTTCATCTATTGGTATTTGATTAACCTTGTGTCAGAACTTTCAATCGCTAAGTATTCGGTCACTTTTGACCTACTTGAACTTTCAATTGTGATGTATTTGATCACTCTTGACTTACATGGATTATTCTTTTGCCAATAGCTGATGAACTTCTCTGGTTGTCAAGGATTTGTCAATTTTGACCTATTTGGACTATTATCCATTAATCTGCATTAACTCAAACATTTTGTTGAACATATCAAATCGCTTGGTTCAACTTGACGATTTAGAGTATGATTGCACCAACAATCTCTCCATCACTATTTGGTCAAACTCAACCACTTGGCGCATCATTGCATTAACAATCTATTTGACTTTGGTGTTTGCCTTAACTCCATTACATATAAATAACTCGCATTCTTTGTTGTTATTATTGGATCTCAACCATGTCATAGTCACGCAACATTGTTACCATTATGGTCGCTACCATGCCTTCTCGATCCATGACTACTTGACCCAAATATTGTCTTTGCTAAGGTTACTATCCTTCTTTCTCTATACACATAGTGCCTTTGTCACTATTGTTGATTGCTCTAATTGCTATCAAAATGTCTTCAAGTATGTTTGCCTTTGTTGGTTTGTGCAACATTAAACTCATTATAGCTTGTCCTTGTTCTTCATCTATGCTTGGCTATTATGTATTATATTTGTAATTTTCTCTTTAGCATTACTATCATTCCCTCGCCATAAGTGGTCACCATAGCAATAGTTTTGACATGACAACACATGACGGTCGCATGAAAGTTTCCTCGCTTGTTAAGTTAGAATCAACTATGCCTTTTGCGAAGTTATAGAAAAAAGCCATAAAGAATATTTAACTTTCAGAATCAACTATAAGTTCTTACCCTACTAGTGACAAAAAAATAGGAGACAAGCACAAAGAGTAAAATTGCCAAAGCTTGAAATTCTCAACCCACCAAACCCTAAAAACCACATAGGGTTGGAGCAGCTATAAGATGATCAGTATGGAAAACTAAGTTTCATAGAAATCTACATCGTGGAGATGATAGTTTAAGATTTTATAGAAATCAAAGAGAAAGAACATGTATCACGAAGGTGATAGTTTAGGATTTTTCATAGAAATCAAGAGAAAGTATATTTATCATGAAGATGATAGTTGAAGATAAAATTATATATATATACTTTTTAAAGTGCCTAGATTAACATCTAACTAGATTGTAACCTGTGTGATGCACTCTAGGTGGTGTGTCAATGGATTGGGCAAACATATTTGACTCAACTAGATGAAATGTATGTTTGAACATTATAAATGTTATTCATCGCTTTTGCATTATCTTAGATCATAATTTACATCCTACAGAGACACATCTACACTGCTACTCCAGCTTCAATGATATCAGCCAGTGAATCATAGACATGGTGCCAGGTAAAATGTAAGTTTCATTCACAAGATTTCAAAACTTCTTTACTTGTTTCTCCCAAGTATTCACCATACTGAGCATGCTTTTCGTTAAATTGTTGTTAACTATTGTAGTATTCTTGTTTTCGAGATTACAAAGTGGCCTGCATTCCAAACAATCGTTTTAACTCATAAGATCCTTTGTTCTAACTGGTAAAATGACTACTGCCAGGGACAACACCTATTCATCTGTGATGCACATGATGGTTATATTATCTTTGTTCCAAACCAGATGGTTTCCTTTTCCTCAGAAATCTGGAGAGGTTTATCAAAACTATAGATGGTTATCTTCTCTAATCACATTGAAGTATGAGATCTTTAACTTGTCTAGTTCTTTTATAGGTTACTTCAAGTGTTTATCGTTTGGTATTCTAGATTGTTTAGGAGTCCCTAATATGATCAATTTTTATCATGATTATTATTTTTTTATTTACTCAATGGTTGTGTGATCTTGAGGCTCACTACAAAAAAATCGACGATTAGTGATGGATTTAGCGGAAAATAATTAAGGGTTGGAATTCTAATTTTTGATTTGAGAATGTCTGTTTTGATCTTGTGTTAGGGTTTGTGTTTGCAGGGAGAGGTCTAGGCACTTCTAAAAAATGACTTTCTTTACTTTCATGATGTCTCATCAGTGAGCCTCACTTATTAAGAAGTCTTAGAACGGAGGTTCGTGTTCTCAAGTCTACTCCGATAACTTCAGATCTTATGCTTAGCTATTTGCTGCCTTACTTACCCGCACAAGATTTACGACTTTTAAACACCGTATAATTCTTCTTCTTCCTTAACTTCGTCTACTTCCTCAAGGCTGGTATAGCCAAGAGATTATAAGTTTTAGAATCAAACACTAATGTTCCTTAGGCATATTCCATTTTGATATGTCCATATTTCTCTGCTAATCCCTGAGGATATTGGAGAAAGGAATTAATCAGAGTATAATATGATGGAGAATTTATTTCTTCCATATCATCAACTGAAATTATGAAGTAGATAGAAGACGTATCTGATACGTCTGATTGTATTTCTACTAAGTCAAGATTCGTACAATCTATTAGTTTTGCTTTTCTACTATAGAGATTCTTTTTGTTGGGACAGACAGAGGATAAGTGTCCTGGTTCATTACAGACAAAACAAGTAATAATATTGATGTATATTTTCTTTGGCTTAAATTTTCTTACATGTTTATCCTTATTAAGGTAAGACTTTTTAGCCTTGCTCTTTCGAAGGTAATAGACCTTCTTAAGTTTAAGTTTAGGGTTTAGGAGTTATTGTAGGTCTTTTCTTTCTATAATTCTTTTGACTCATAGATCCATATTGTTGTGGTGTGTATATTTGACTACAGAAATTATATTATTGATTTTTCAATTATTTTTGTATTTGTATGTAAGTGTATTTTTCTTTAAGTTTAGCAAGTATATATTGTATTCTTACTCCTATGTTATCATAGTGCAGGTACATTTTTGGTCCGTCAAAGACTTATGTATTTTTTTTCCTAAGTCACCTAGAAGTTTACTAAAATGTCTTTCTCTTAAAGCTAAGTTACAATAATTTCCAGAGACGACTGTCATGACTAAGAAGTCATTACAAAAAGATTTAATATAATTTCAACTAAAGAGTTGAAGTTGTTTTAAATCTCTCATTGCTTATTTTTGCCTGATATCTAATCTATGTTAGCATCCTTGGCTGTTAGAAGCCTATGAATGACATAACAGAAGTTCAAAATATTATTGTCTTGTGAGGCAATGCGAGTTATTTCATCTGGGAAGTTAAGTTTAAAGGCTTATCATGCTGCTCTAGCTACATCTCCTAAATAGTTTTTACCTATTCGGATCATAGCATCTCTTGTTTCGATGTCAAGTTCATGTTTAACTTGATAGTCTCGTTTTACGGACACTATTCATTGTTTTAAATAAGTATCAAATAACTTAGGGTCACATTCAGTTATATTAAGTATGATGGAGTTCTTGTCAAAGAAGGTTTCTTCTAGTGACCTTCTTTTACCTATAGTCTTAACTAAGGGATTATTATTGGTATAAGGTGCTACTTCTCATCTAGAAGGGTATCCTTGACCATAATTCATTGTTCCTATGGTACTTTCTGGCATGCGTACATTATCAGGAGTAAAAGCTGAAGATTCTCTTATATTCATTAAAGCTTTTGCTGATTCTGGAATACTAATAGCATCGTCTTCAAATTTTTGGGTTATTATATTTTGGTCTTCATCAAAATATAAGATCCAATTTTGTTCTAATTTGTGATATTTTTTTTTATCAAATTCTTCAAGTTTTTTTTTAGTGGGGCGCGCAACCAAAGGATACTAGGCTTCTGGGTCGCCCGCTGCGAGCGCTTCTCGATTTATCCTGGTGGTCGGTCGAAAAAATTTTGTGGGACTGGGCCGGTCACCCCAGGGCTAGTTGGGTATATCATTTTCTTTAGTTAGATGATTGGCGGCTTCTGAGGGCATATATACATATTTGTCTAAGTCTCCAAAAAATATTGTAACTTCTGCTGAGTTATGCATTAGAGTAAACTAGTCTGCCTCACTATTGGCTTGTTGAATTTTTCTTTATTGTATCAGTCTTAAGTGTTTGGCTCCTAGTCGTCTTAAGACACTTTTGTCTGAGCATCAGATTTAATGTATTTGTTTCTTCTAAAGTATCTATGTCAGTTGTATGAGAAGTAGAGGGTTGATATCCTGAGAACCTGACAGATAGTTTTTTATGTCTATCTTTGTAAATGATAGAAGATGTCAACTTTAATGTTATGTCAGGATTATCAAGACTAATGATCCATTTCAATCCTGCTAAAGTCTCGGAATTGAATTCTCGAGGTTTAAGAAAATGTATGTTTTTGGAAGTAAGAGTTTCTATCATATCTGTGACTGTGATTTTAAAGTGATTATGAATATGATCTATGATTTTTCCTAGGAAGATTATATCTAGTTGGATGCTATCTCCTTGGAATTGATCATATCCTTTAGCTTGAACTTGTATTTTAATATGTTTCACAAAGTCTCTTATGGTAATATTAAAATTGGGGCACAAATATGTGATGCCTAAATTGGAATTCATATCTATTTCGATAAGTCCTATTATGACTTTTTCTTTATCTGAGAGACGAGAGTCATGTAAAACTAGTAAAGTTTTTTCTCCTAATTTTGCTCTCGTAAGTCCTCGTTGTTCAAATACTATCAATCCTAAGTATATATAATTATGGTTGCGATTAAATAGTAATCTAATTAATTCATCAGTCATTAAGTTAAGTCTTACTTCTCTTCCATTAGAATGGTGAAATGATTTTTGTCTGTGATGTCTAAACACAAAAGTGGAAAAATTAAGTATCCCTTGTCTGCATAATTGCCTACGATTAAGAGCACTCAATTGCTCATTTAAAAAGATATTTAAATCTGGTTCAATGTCGATTAGTTATTCTAACCTAAGGTTTGAAGTATTAGAAAAACTATTTCTTTTTGTGAGCATGATGTCTAGCCAAGAAGAAGTGTTTGTTTCTGTTTGTCTCCTTACCGTTGTGAGGAACCAGTAAATGACTCAGTTTGAGTTCTTGTGAGACTCATGGTAAGGTAAAAATTTATAAATCTCCCGAGGCTTTTTGATAATTATTTTTCCTAATGATAACTTTCCTAAGTCTTTGTTGATATTGTCTAAAGTTGTTTTCCACTCAGTGTCTTGGGTAGTTTGCAGTAATTGTTATTCTAAATCTAACAACTTGTTCTCTACTAAAGAAGTTTTGTAGTGTAGTGATGTTAATAGTGCTATTATCATATTGTTTTGTTGAACTAAAATTTGATCTCCTTTTTCAATAAATTCAAAACTACAGTATTCGTTTTCGTTGGATTTAGAGTATTGTTTGAAATAATTTAGAGCTTCATCATAGTAAGTATTTTCAAAGTTTAATTTGCTCATTTATACTGGATCTCCTCAAGTAGAGTATGTAGGCCTTTAAGTCCGTCCTCTATATGAGTATTTTTATTTGTAATTAAATTCTTAAGTTAGAATAGGATGATTTTGGCTTGGAGTTCAAAATTTCTAGGTTTGTTTTCTTCAACAAGTTTGGAAAGACTTGTTATCTCTTTACTAAGTAGGCTTTGTTGATTAAAACGTCTAATTAAAGCCTCTTGTGATTCTTTTAAGTAGTTAATATTTCTTTGTAGCTCACTTATGTTCTTTGTTTGTTGAGCTAAAGTAATAGATACTTGGGTAAGTAAGTTTTTATTTTGTTGTTGTTGAGTTTCTAGTATAGATCCTATACTAAATAGTAAATCTGTAATAGTATTTAGTTGAGAATTACCATTATGAAGACAGTGGACATGTTTTCAAGATCTAACATAACACTTATGTGTTTGTTGATCGAAAGTAATAATTCTTCTAGTTGGATATTGAAAAGTTAGATCTAGAAAGTTTAGTTTGTGAAATTCTTCTGGGTTGTTAGAAGTCATTCATGGTCCTAAACATCTTTAGGCTCTGATACTAAAATTTTTAAGGGTTGGAATTTCAATTTTTGATTTAAGACTGTCTGTTTTAATCTTGTGTTAGGGTGTGTTTGCAGGGAGAGGTCTAGGCACTTCTAAATGATGACTTTCTTTACTTTCATGGTGTCTCACTAGTGAGCCTCACCTATTAGGAAGTCTTAGAACGGAGGTTCGGGTTCTCAAGTCTATTCCGATAACTTCAAGTCTTATGAATAGTTGTTTGTTGTCTTACTCATTAGCACAAGATTTACGATTTTTAAATACCGAACAGTTCTTTTTCTTCCTTAGATAGTTATCTTTCTACAATAATTGTATATTTGGATAAAGTCTGAGGAATCTTGATACCAGAAAGCAAAAAATCAGAGCTTTTAAAGGCCTAGACAAGTTTAATAAGCTGTCATAACTTACAAGTTCTTACGGATGCAGATAGTATTTACAAACTAAGAAGTTGCAATTAAAAAATTCAAGAAAGAAAATTAAAAAGCATTAAAGACTTAAGAAATTACAAGCTTGGGATTGTTTTGCTCGCTTATGAAGCACGTAAGTTTCAAGGGGGTTTTATAGGAAGAGAGGAGAGATGAAAGGAAGGGAAAAACAATCCAACTAAAATAGTTGTATTATTGCTTCTAGTACGTTCTGAATAAGCTGAGTCATATTTGCATTAGTGGGGAATCTTCTAGGTGAAGTGTTGAGTCATTTTTGCATGATTGAGGTGCTGAATCATATTTGCAGTAGTGGGGAATCTTTTGGATGCAATGTTGAGTCATCGTTACATGATTGAGGTATTGTAGAGCATAATACTGTCTAGCTGTAAGTTGGATAAGAAAGGAGAGTTAGTGTTCTCAAAAAGTTCCTATTAAGTCATATTTTCATCATGTTGATTAGATTAGCTTCTTCCGCAGATCTCATGGATCTTGGTAAAGTTGATACGGAGAGTGGAGAGGGAGTTGTATTCTTATGTGTTTTATACCAGGCTTTAGTCTTCTTTTGGTTAAATTTGCAAAGAGCTTCATGTTACGTAGAGTATTTGAAAGGAAAGAAATTGATTTTCATTTCTTTTGACCAATAATTTTTTTTGATAAATGTTTCTTCGGCTAGTGTAAATTCAAATGGATCTTGGTAAGAATCTCTTAACCAAGAGCTACCTTGCACAGAAGACCTCCAGTATTTTAATTGGTCTTTAAGTGGTTTTGGCATAGTACATTCCTTGTCTGCATTAGAGGGATAGTCTTCAAAATTGAGGGTCTGAATATTAACGTCTTGTATGTCTATTTTAATGAGATGTCTTACTGACTCAAGTTTTAAATCTTTCCATTCAGGAGGTGAGCTGTCAAAAGAACATAGAAGCAAGACTTCTTTTTCTTCTAAGGCATGTTATAAAATCATGTCAAGTTTGTATGAAAAGTTCTGGACAGTATCCAGCTCATGAATCTATAATTGATTCAGAAGTTCATAATCTAATAGAGTGAAAGATGTAATAAGTCTGTCTCTGTAGTTTTTATGTACAATTTTTTCATAGTGAATGTTTGCTCTTCGGAAAGAGTAAAGTAATTGACAACGATACCCAAAAGATATTGTTTCTTGATTCTTGCATTGGGGAAATGTCTTTTGACATTTAAGTTTGTAGTTGTATTCGTTCCCATAGATTATACTAATACCTGAGTTGGATTCTGATGAAATCAATTAAGTATTTTACCAAGT
>JBBUKS010508181.1:0-13677 GCA_038050645.1 Hedychium gardnerianum | reverse complement strand
TGTCATAGTTTAACGCTGGCTGGCAACCTAACGCAACCCTCCTCCTTTATCCGGGCTTGGGACCGGCCATGACTAGTGTATATAAAATTATGATATTCTATACACTCAGTTATGAGAAGTATCTAGATCAATTTTTTTTAAGCAATCGATTGTGCTAATAAAATTTTATTTTTAAGATTTAAGAGTTAAGTTATAAAAAATTTCAAATCAAATTTTTTTTTTTTTTTTGAATTTACACGGAATGTATAGAATAAGATATACAGAATATTAAAATTATATATATATATATATATAAACACAAAAGGAAATTATTTTACGGACATAGATAAATAACAATGACTGACGCATCTGTTAAATCTTAAACGATTCGATTCTAGTGTTTTGCACGGATATAGACAACAAATAATGCCAATGTCCCTCTTAAACTATTGTTTGATTCTAGATTTTTAGGCCCGCCATGTTCTTTCTTTCTTTCTTTGCATCCTTTTTGTTAACCAATGTATTTTATACTCTTGAAACAAAAAAAGGTTTAAAGTATGTGACTGGCAAGGTGGGGGGTGGGGTGGATTGTGCAGGCGTTTAAGTTTTTTTTTTTTTAATAAATGTATCATTGTTGTAGTAAAAAAAAAAACATGATCATATTGATTTCAAACGTCCCTCACAGACCGATTAATAAATGTAACATGTTCAATCAATCAGGCAATGCAATTATTCGCCGGCAGATCAATTACTAAACAGCTTAGCACTATCTACCTATTTGTTCCTTGTGAATAAATTTGTTGGTGTGTGCGCCCAAGTATGCACAGTGAGATTAATCATCAGAAATTCGGAGAAGATAAGAAGTACAATATTTTCTCCGAATCCGGATACGGAGAGATTTTTTTTATCTCATTAAATAATTAGATAATTAGATATATAAGTTTTTAAATTTAAATATGAAGATAAGTTTAATTGAATTTATTTATATTGGATCTAAATATTTAATTAAATTATTATTATTATATAATAAAATTATGTTGTTCAATTCTCGTGTGAGACTGTGTCGGTAACTGAGTATATTTTTAGGTGCTCCAATAACTCATATGCACTAAATTGGGCATAGGAGGTGGACAACATATCAATTATGATACAGAGGTTTGATAGCTTGTGACCATCTATGTAATTTTTTTTTTTTTTTAATTTCTTAAATATTTATTAGGAATTGAATTCAGAGGAAATAATTGTTTTTTTAAAAATAAAATCTCTCAATATAAAAAGTTTAGGGTTTAGATTATCAAGAGAATTCGTTCGGGCATCCTGGTTTAATCTTTCATCTGGTCGGCGGTGAGGGACGTTTGAAGGAGCGAGTCGCTTTTTGGTGGTCACATATGAATCCATATCTTATATTATTATTATTTATTTCTTTTTTCTTTTCATGTCATTTGTGCAGTCAAAGTGCTCAGTCGATTCATGGGCATGGCCAGAGTTTACTGTGGCAAAAGGCGAAATATTTGCCCCCAGCGCTCACGTCAGTTCGTCACAGGACCAACACGGAGGAGGTAAATAACGGGGACAAGTCTAACTAGTTCGAATAATGACCAGTACATAAAAAATGACAGACACCTGACCACTAGCTATGCACTAGCCATCAAATCCATCCCGTGGGGACGCATGGCCAGAGTTCACGGGACGGAGTCGGGAGGACAATCCATTGCTTCGATGCCCTTTTTATCTCGTTTGTACATTTGGCCTAAAATGCTAACATGTGGTCGACAGAGACGCACCAACAAACGAGTGCGTGGTGTGTCGCTATCCTTTGTTTTATCGTCGCAGCGGTGCCACATCCACTCTGCTACTGCCGTTCATCCTGTCCCTTTCGGATGCAACGCAGTGCCTATTACGATGCCTGCTCATCAGAGTCGGATCACGGATGAAGGGATAAAATCCATCGTCTTCTTTCATGATCGGTATCTAGTATCTTTTTTGTTTACTCGAGTAGAAGCCAAAAGGGCCTGCGGTGGAAACATTTACCGCGGTCACAGGTAGACGGCGTTGACAAGTGCGGTGGATGAGGAATACGAGGCGATCGAGCGCGTATACTGATCCCTGCTCAGCTGATCGGCTTCGTGACACGACCATCCCGTGAGGCCTCCTCTGATTGCGATTCTTCTTTTTGCCGCCGACTAACAATTCCGGCAACCAGAAGGAAAAGGTTAGGTCCTATGTTCAATTTGCTCACGGGACCATTCTTGTGCGCCTCTCTATTTCCTCTTCAGATCGCATGTTGTAACTGCTGGTGGACATAAATATCCACATTGCAGCTCTCAGCATCAGTTTCCTTGCTTGGAATTCTGCGTATCGGCCAAAGCTTGGAGCTTTATCCTTCTTTGCCTTCATGCTTCACTTTCTCCTCCATAATTGGAACCAGGTATAATCTTTTCATTCAAAAGGATTCTACATTTGTTTTTTATCTTCTTCATTTATCTTTCAACAAAAATAGTATTAATAATCTCCCTTTCTCTCAGTATTACTGTGCGTCTACTATAATAATTCACACTCATCTCGCTTGCAATCACTGCTTCCTTGACCTGTTTGTCCTATGAAACCACCGCAAGGTAACGAAGTGACTTGTTGAGCATGATATTTTATATCATTCAGCTGCACTTCCTCCGCTGGAACTTGTTGAGGAGTATTTAACAAAAAGGAAGGAGTTGTGTATGTTAGACGTGCTACTTAGGTACCTCGGTTTCTTTCTTTTCCAGTTCAATTCAATTGTCATGCGATTCTTATCTTCATCAATTTGATCCGCTTTGTTCATCAGATTGATTCAGAAGAAAAATTATGGGCTTGCTTTCTATCTTTGGTTTCTTTCTTTTGATGTCCTCGGTCTTCACCCACGGAAAGGAATGCACCAATATTCCTACACAATTATCTTCTCACACAGTTCGTGCTCAGCTTGCAACGTCTACCAATGAAACATGGAAAACAGAGATGCTCTCTTACTATCACTTAAATCCTACGGATGAGTCAGCATGGATGGATTTACTACCAAGAAAGCTATTGAACAAGGATACCCCCATTGAGGAGTTTGACTGGCTGATGTTGTATCGGAGCATGAAAGGCTTTGGCAGGTTTAATGTGCATCAGAAAGGAGTAAATTTCCTTAGTGAAGTATCTCTCCACGACGTCCGCCTTGACCCGAATACCATGTTTGGACGAGCACAACAGACTAATCTGGAGTACTTGTTGCTTCTTGATGTTGATCGACTAGTTTGGAGCTTCAGGAATCAAGCTAAAATGCCAACTCCTGGCCAACCTTATGGAGGATGGGAAGCTCCAAACGTAGAGCTTAGAGGGCATTTTGTTGGTACGTGTTTGGAGTTAATAAGTTCACCATTTGTTCCATTACTAGTGCTATGAATTTTGCTGTCTTGTTTTTTCTATTGGTACTATGAACTTGTTTTTCTCATTAACTTATTCCTTGCTGCTTGCAAAAAATCCATATATTACTTCTGGATCAACATTACCATATACTCGCTTCTCTTCTCTTCAGATTGGAGCATATTAAGGGGAAAAAAAGAGATTGTTATTTATGAAAAAACTACGACTTCTTGTATTTTTTTCCTTGGTATTTCCTTATTTGCGCATAGGGTATACTCTTAAATTTCCTCATGGAAATTCAACTTGTTTCTCTTCATTTGTCATAGAAATTATCACACTTTATCCCAAGTGCAAATGATATATGAATTCATCTTCATACAAAAGTTAGGAAAACATTTTGTTTTTATTCCACTTATTCCTTTAATATTTTCATACATGGTCCTCAAAGTATATTTTGTTAATACCTCTATATCTGCTAAGTCTTTGTTATAATTTTACAATTTATTTCTAATTGTTTTTTTCACTAGATTAATAAGTCAAGGTGAAAGATTAGCTTGGATTTGCCCTAGTATATATGAATATATATCTTCTTTGTCCTTTCAAATTGAAGACAATTTGATCTTCTTATCTGCTTTTTCTAGTCTATACTTTCTTTTTGAACCCTTTCCATGAAGATATTTCCGTTGATCTTTTGTTACAAGAAAAAGGTGGCTATGAAGAAGGAGCAATGTCTTGGTAGACTACTGTCACTTTGTGGAAAATTTAATAATAAAAGAAAGTGGATGAAATTTTTTATATATTCATGTTTGGAGATAATTACAAATATATATACACAAGTACAATAATTAAAATCTATTCTAAATACGGAAAAGAAAAATTCTATCCTAAATGATTCTCTCAATCTCTAATAGATGAAATTGATTTTATATAAATTTAGATCACTAAAGAAATTAAAAAAATAATGATAAATTATTATAATAAAATCTTTCCTTTAATACTCTCCTAAAGTTGGAGCGTGAATGTCAATAATGCGCCCCCGGGGCAATGGTGCAATGGTTAGGCCCTCCAATGGATAACCAAGGGATCTAAGGTTCAAATCTCAGCTGCGGCACACTGTAGGTTCGAATCTCAGCTGTGGGAAACTTCCGTGGGGCCGGGCCGGTCACCCAGGTCCGACGTTACCCGACCTGGTTAATCATTTTTTTTTTTGTGAATGTCAATAATGCTCAGCTTGCCAACAAGTTAACGAAATGTTGCTTCATCTAATGCTTTGGTGAATATGTCTCCAATCTGATTTGCTGATGATATACAGACCGTTTTAATTTCTCCTTTGTTAACTGTTTCTCTAACAATATAACAATCAATTTAAATGTTTTGTTCTCTTATGAAAGACATGATTGATAGTAATATGTATGGCTGCCTGGTTATCACAATAAAGTCACTGGTTGAGGATGATCAACATACAAATCTCGTAACACATGTCTCAGCCTAATTATCTCACAAGTGATTGAGGCCATAGATCTTTATTCTGCTTCAGCTGAAGACCTTGACATAGTAGTTTGCTTCTTGCTTTTCCAGAAATGAGGCCTTTCCAAGAAAAACACAATAACCAATCACAAATCGTTGTGTAGTAATATCGCCAGCCCATTCTGCTTCACAAAATCCTATTAAATTTAAATTATTTATTTTCAAAAGGGAAAAGTAGACCTTGTCCAGGTGAACCCTTTAAGTAGAGTAAGCGATGAACTGCATCAAGATGAGGTCGTCTAGTCTCTTGCATGAATTGACTAAGAGTGTTGATTGAAAATGAGATTCTTGGCCTGTGATGGTCAAGTAAATTAAATTTCCTACTAGACGCTGGTAATGTGTTGGATCTTTGAGTAAGTCGCCATCAAAAGAAGTGAGTTTCAAAGATTGTTCCATGGGAAACTTAGCTGGTTTAGCACCAAGTAATTCTGTTTCTTGAAGAATATCAAGGATATACTTGCATTGATTGATAATAATACCCTTTTTAGAACCTGCTATTTTAATTCCAAGAAAATACTTTATTTATCAAAGATATTTTAGCTTGAAGCAACTATCAAGAAAACCTTTCAAGTCATTGATAGGCTTTTGATAATTTCCTGTAATAATATATCATCAACATATAATAAGATGGCCATAAAAGAATCTCTACACACTTTTATAAAAAGGGAATAATCTGTAGAAAACCAAACTTGTTGATGGCGGAGAGACGTTTATGAAACCATGATTGTGAAGCTTGTTTTAATCCATATATAGACTTGTGGAGTCGATACACAAGTGACTCCCTTATCAATGAAAACCGGGTGAAGGATGCATATAGACTTATTTTGTAAGGTCTCCATGTAAGAATGCATTTTGAGCACCCATTTGATGAAGTCCCCAACCACGAATAGAAGCAATAGCAAGAATATATCAGAGATTGACCAGTTTTGCGACCGGAGTAAATGTTTCATCGTAGTCAGTACCCTCTTGTTGTGTGAAGCCTTTGGCAACTAGATGAACTTTATATTGTTCAATAGCTCCATTAGAATTTACATCTAATAGGGCGATGGTCAGAAGGAAGGGGAACAAGAGACCAAGTCTTGTTTGCTTCTAATGCATCAATCTCAACCATCATAGCTTCAATCCATTTAGGGTCCTTGCAAGTCTATATATTACTCATATGTCTCTGATTTGACCAATTTAGAAATATTATGGACAAAAGTATAATGAGCATGAGAAAGGTTAGAATATGACACATACCTTGATATGGGATGGTGAGTGCTTGATTTACCAGAAGAGACGCATTTGTAACTGGCAGAGTATGGTTAATCTAATAATCTCAAAGGTGAGTTGGTATGCAACTTTATCGGGTAGATATTTGGAGAATGGTCTTTGACTCTATTGGAGGCTCTAACTGCTGGTGAAGACTAATTGATCAATTAGTTGAGTCTAGATTTGAGAATTTACAAAGTCAGATGAAGAGTCTAATGATGTATCTATATTAATGTCAATAGGTTTTGGTAAGTTAGGATACTAATTTCATCATCATCGGATGTGGTTGAGTATGGAAAAATATAGAATATAACATCTCGAGAAGTGATCATTTTTCTTTCAATCAAATCATATAGAAGATATTTTCTTTTGACCTGATGGATACCCAAAGAAGATGCAACAATGCACTCAAACATCAAATTATCCCCCAAAATTTTAAGGGAATCTTTGCTTAGAATCTAATGACTCATGCTACTTTTAAAGATGACAATGTTTGTGTTCAACTACCCCATTTTGTCGAGGAGTACAAATGCAAGATCGATGAAAGATGGTACCGTTATCATTGAAAAAGTTTTGCAAAGAAAGAAATTCATGTGCATTATAGACCTTATAGTTTTAATTGAGCAATCATATTGTGTGTTTACCCAAACAAAGAAATTTCTAATTATGGATTGAGTTTTAGATTTGTGATGCATAAGGTGAGTCCAAGTACAACGAGAATAATCAACAACAATTGTTAAGAAATAACGAGCACCAGAGTAAGAATAAATTTTATGAGGTCCCCAAATATCACAATGTATTAATTCAAAAGGTTTATGAGTATAAATATTGCTAGTGGAAAAAAGGTAAAAGGGCAGGCTGGTGCACTAATATCACAATGTATTAGTTCAAAAGGTTTATGAGTATAAATATTGCTAGTGGAAAAAGGTAAACGAAGCTCCCACCAATGCGGGGTTTTAGGGAAGGGTCGAACCACATTGGGTCTATCGTACGCAGCTTTATCCTGCATTGCAAGAGGTTGTTCCTAAACCAGTGACCACAAGGTCATACGCCAACAATTTTACCGTTGCTAGTGGAAAAAAGTAAACGAGATTATTTTAATATCACAAACATTTTTAGAATCAAAATATATTTTTGAGATAGTTTTGAATAGTAATTGAAGTGAGTTAATGGAAGGATGTCCGAAACGCTTATGCCAAAGGTTGGATATACGATGAATAACTTTGGACACATGTGGCTTTGGATTCCTGATGAGATAGTACAAACTATTACTTTATTTGTCCAATCCAATCGTCTTCTTCATAGTTAAATCCCGCATCATACAAAAATCTGGGTAAAATATCACATTACCACCTAAGGTTTGTGTAAGTTTGCTAATGGAAAGCAAATTCAATTTGAAATTCAAAACATGGAGCATATCATCAAGAATTAATTTTATGGATTTATTTTTAGCATGACCTCCGTTTGGTAGTTGTACAGAAGTATGTTTTGAGACAGGTGTATTTTCAATAGGTGGATTTTTAGATATGCTATTGGTAGCACCACTATTTAACATCCACGTGTTATTTGTAAAAATAGAATTTATACCTACAGAGTTAAGAGATTTTGATTACCAATTTCCATCTGAAGAAGAGACATGATCTAATCATACTCCTTTGTTGTTAATTGTTAATTGTTTGGTCTCTTCTGTTTTCACATTGAAAATAATTGAAGAATTCGCGAGCTTCTTGCCCTTTGGTTTGACATCCTTTCCATGATATCTATGTCTAGGAGGACATTCATGAATAAAGAAGCAACGATCAATACTATGTCCATCCATATCACAGTGAGTGCATTTGAAGGACTTTTTGTTGGTTGATCTATTTGAGTTACCAATTGACTTCTTTGACATTTTTAACTCAATTGAATTGATAACATGAAGTCCATGGTATCTTGATTCACATCTACCTCAATCTATCTTTCGTGTTGTAAGACAAGGGCAATGAACTTTTTCAGTGTTAGGCAAGGGATTCATCATGAGTATAGAATCACTAATCATAGAAAATGAATTATTCAATCCCATGAGGAATTGCATAACTCGTCTTCTTCTATTTCAGCAAGTCCTTTGAGACCCCCACAAGTGCAAGTGATCGGGTCATGATAAGAAGCAAGTTCCTCCCAAAGCACCTTCATCTTACTGTTATAGATTGACACAGATTGATATCTTTGTCGAAGTTCTGCAATTGCATGTCAGATTTCAAAAATTTGAGTGTGTTCCCTTTCGAGAACCTATCATATAGATCACTCCATACTTCGGCTGCAGATTTTGTATAGATAATACTGCCCGCAATGTAGAATCAACAATATTAAAGATCCATAAAAATACCATATGATTGCAACGCTCCCATATTGGGAACTTATCGTTGGTGGTTGATGGTGGCTCGATTGTCCTACTAATAAAGCCAATTTTGTTCTTGGCACTTAGAGCTATTCGCATCGCACGGCTCCATTGTCCATAATTATTTCCGTTGAGTCATTTAGATATCAGCACTAAATCAGGATGATGCAAGATTAGAGGATCTGATTTGTTGCCCTTTAAACTTTCTTCTCCCATTGTTGCAATAATATGCAATTTTCAGGATCTTTCAATGTGTTGATACCATGAAAAATTTAATGGTAAAAGAAAGTGAATGAAATTATTTTTGTATATTCACCTTTGGAGATAATTACAAATATATACACACAAGTGCAATAATTAAAATCTATTCTAAATATCAAAAAGAAAAATGCTATCCTAAATGATTCTCTCAATCTCTAATAGATGGAATTGATTTTATACAAAGCAAAAATAAATTTAGATCACTAAAGAAATCAAGAAAATAATGATAAATTATTATAATAAAATCTTTCCTTTAATACTTTAATTTACCATTTTATAATCTTTCACTGTGATCATTATGCTTGTTCCTAAGCTCTATTTATTTGATGTTTCAGACAATTAAAATCAAAATTATATTCACTGATAAATTTTGCTTGTTATCATGTGAGCATGTTGTGTACGACAAAGTTAAAATGTAGTTTTTCAAAATTTAGAGAACTAAAATGTATGTTGATTTACATTGTTTAATTTTATTGTACCATCTACATATTAAGATAGTATCATATATATGGTTCTCAATAAGTGGATAGTTGTCTTCTTATATGAATTAGATGATTTTTTTAGCATGTGAAGTAATAAGTAGTAATGGAGTCTGAGTGATAATGGACTTCTAGTACATATCTAGAATCTATGAAAAAAGTGAAATTACAATGTTATTTCTAGGTGAATTTTATTCTCTAACCTCCATATATAGCATTGGAAACCTTGGATAAATCTGTTTTCCACTAGAACGTTTATCCTCACTTTGGAAAAGTCATAGTGAAGCAATGAAGTTTGTCCAATAGCTCATTGTCATCTCTTTTGTCATTAATTTAACTTCGTACTAATTGTTTATGTTGTTACCGCATGGTTGACATTTTCATGGGGTAACCCTCTTCATAGGTGTTTGATGATCATTCATTAAGAAAATGGATCCCTTGCCCATTGCAAATAGTCACATCATTTACTACTTTGTACATATATCTATAATACATTGGTGTGCTATATAGCTTTCTTTTTGTAGAAAAATATGAAGAAGCTTCCTTTCCTAAATTCCTCTTATGATTTAGGAGGGCTAGAGTATTAAGAAAGAAAGAGAGTTTTGCACAAACACACAATGTGGAAGGTCGAGGATATAGAAAAGGCGAGGGGAATAAATGTTCTCACTGTCTGATGAACAATCTTTTTATAGGTTAATAGATAACTTAAACCAATTCAACCACTAACTCCTCAATTATAACCCATTAACTCCTCAGCCACTAACCACTAACTCCATAATACAAACATTAACCCACTAACTTCTCATCCACTAACTACTACCTCTATAATATAACTATTGACCCTCTAACTTCATAATACAAACATTAACATCCACTAATCCTTAATCATGGAACCCATTAACTCCATGACCAAGTCAACGTCCACATCTATATATTAAATTTTATTAACAAGTTCTCCCTTAATCTGACGTTCCAAATATAACAATCACTTTAATAAGAGTTAAACTTTGAAACTCCATGTGAAAACACCAAGTAGCTTTTTAAGATTTTAAAATACAAGAAATTTGAGTGACTTGTTTAGTATATCAATAATTTGATCCTCGCTTATGCAGTTAATAAGATTAATGACTCGTGAAATCCCTTAAGAAATAATACTTCACATCTATGTGTTTACTTCAACCATGTAACATTGGATTTTTTTAAAGCTTAATTGTTGAATTGTTGTCACGATAAATTTGAGTAGGTCTATCCTCTTTGAAATATAGTTCTTTAAATTTTTTCTTTAGTCAAATAACTTAATAGGTACAAGATGTTGCAACATCAAATTTAGCTTCAGTGGATGATAATGTGACAATAGATTACTTCTTTGATGTCCACAAAAGAGATCTTGTCCCCAAAATTTTTTTTTTTGATAAGTAAAATGTATAGCATGTGCCAAAATGTACAAAATGAGGTTTCAGGAGCTATTCACGTCTGATAAAGTGTCAGATCAGAATAGACACCTAAAGACTTGTATACATAGAGTTGTACACCCCTGTTTATCCTCTCAATATAGATGTACTTTTTCGACCATCTAAACCTCCTACATAATCACTATCTTAAAGTCATACAAATTTAACTTTTCTCCTTTGTTGTTGAACATCCCTAACTCCTATGTACCTTACAAATACAAAATCTTTTTGCAGACAAGAGATAAATCTGTGTAGGACAATCCATGTACCTGCTAATTATACTTACAACATGTAGTAGGTCAGATTTTGTTGTCATTAAGTACATTAAACTCCCCACTCTCTTTGTAAAAATTGTTGTCAAGATTCTCTCCTCCAATACCTTTGTTTAGCTTCACTCCAAACTCAGATGGAGTCCTTATAAGATTACAAATTTTCATCTCAACCTGTCCAGAATTTCTTGCACATACCTTTTTTTGAGAAATAAAAATTCCAACTGATGCTTGCACCACTTTAATGTCAAGGAAATAATATCTCATACCAAGATCTAACATCTCAAATTCAGTCATTATGAATTTTTTTTAAATTTCCAAACATGGATGAATTATTTGCAGTATAGATTAAGTCATCTACATAAAAACAAACTATGAGCATTTTCCTCCGTCATTCCTAGTGAAAGTGTATACTATAAGGACATCTTTAAAATCATTCCGTCAAAAAATAAGTTCCTATACAATTTTAATCCATATAGAGCTTTTTTTAAAAAAATTTATAGACTTTATGCTCATTACCAAGTTTCACATAACTAGGGGGCTGGTCGATAAATACCTCTTGCAAATCTCCATGGAGAAAAGCTTATTTTATGTCCAACTAAATTTTGGGCTGCCATCGCTATCACTAAATTGATTATATCACTCTTTGCAACTCGGGTAAAGACTTCTTTATAATTAACATCAAACACCTTCTTATAGCCCTTTGCTACTAAGTGTCCCTTGTTCTTGTCAACGTCACCATTTTCCTTGAGCTTTGTCTTGTAAACCTATTTTACACTAATTGTCTATACATCACGCCCTCCATGTATTATTTCTTTTAATGACTATAGTTTCATCATCCATAGCCTTTCTCCATTTTGATTCTTTAACAATCACTTCAAAAGTAGTAGGGTCACAATTTGAAAACAAAGTAAAATGTATAAGTGGATCATCACCTTGGTCAATTTCAATCATCTCATAATTAGTCATCCATATTGGTTTTCTTTGAACACGTTGTGACCTTTGTGATTCAGTTTCGAGTGGACTTTGATTAATTATTGGAGCATTTTGAGTAACTTCTTCATGTTGCTCATCCTCCATAAGCTGTTGCACTTTCTCATTATCACTAAAACCTACAAGAATATTTCCTTTAATACCATTTGGATTCCATGACCAGGTGATTTTTTCATCAAATACTACATCACAATTGATAACAATTTTCATGGTGCTAAGATCTTATAATTTATAAGTTTTTGACGTACCACTAACACTAAAATTTTTTTTTTCACCTTTGTTGTCTAGCTTCTCTCTCTTTTAATTGAAATATGGGCACAAGCAATACACTTGAAAATTCGAAAATGATCTAGAGCAGGATTTCTTCCACTCCATGCTTGTTCTGGTGTCATATTTTGGACATAAAATGTGAGACTTCTATTCAATATATGGACACTCAAATTAACTGCTTCTAGCCAAAAACTTTTTGGAATGTTACTTGTCATCAAAAGGCTTCGTGCCGTATTCAAAATAGTGCGGTCCTTCTTCTCGTATACAATTCTATTATGGTGTATAAGTTGTTGTAAGTCGTCTCTTGATCCTATGGTTCTCATAAAAATTTGCAATTTCATGAGTTATATTCTTCACCATGGTTCATATGAAGAATTTTAATTAGGTTGCTAGTTTTTTTCTCAACAAGTACTTTATAGCTTTTAAAAGTTTCAAAGGCTTCAGATTTTTCATGCAAGAAATAAACCATATTTTGTGACTATAATCATCAATATAGGTGACCATATATTTTTTTTACCTCCATTAGAATTTGGTGTTATTGGCCCCCAAATATCTGAATGGACAAGATCCAATGTCGCCTTCGCTCTCCAAGATTGTCCTTGGGAATTCATCACGGTGTTGTTTTCCAACAACACATTCTTCACAAACTTGAGAAGGAGCAAGAATTTGAGGAAGACGAATCACCTCAATCCTCTAAAATTTGGATGCCCAAAGCGAAAGTACCATAACCATGCGTCATCTTCTAATTTTGTTGAAAAACATAAATGAGCTATAGTATAGAGATAAAGTGGGAACATACAATTTGCTGTCATGTTAACTTGAGTAATTAACCCCAATTTTGTATCTTCAATCTGACATACTCCATCTTTAATAGAAATCTCATATCTGTTTTCTCATAATTGACCTACACTAAGGAAACAAAAAGAATGTTAGCAATAGTACGGGTGGAATTCCCTTTCGTTTGGATTATTACCTTTCCTTTCCCCATAATAGAAATTATGGTGTTATCATCAAATTTAACAGTGCTACAAAAAGATTCATCCAAGTCAGACAATGCCTCCTTCTCTCCACACATATGTGGTGCAGGGAGAAAATCTCCGGGTGCGACGTTAGAAAAGAGGTTGCAGAGAAAGCGTGGGAAGAAGGGGATTCGCTAACAAAGAGGAGCCGCCTCTAGGTTTAAACGAAAAATAATTGTATTCAAATCAAAACCAAACTCAATATGTTTTTACAAGAGACTAACCCTTGTTTAAATAGATTAAGAAATAAGAAAAAGTCGTAACAAAAAAAGAAAAAGTAAAAGAAAACTAATCCTAAAAAAAAAGATAAAATCTAAACTAAGTTTTAGAAAAGAAAACTATTTTTTAAAAAAAATAGGAGATAAAATTTAAACTAACTTTTAGAAAAGAAAACTAATCCTAAAAATTTAAAACAAATAA
>JBBUKS010508161.1:0-13679 GCA_038050645.1 Hedychium gardnerianum | reverse complement strand
CCGCTGCGTACTTTAACTTTCCGAATAAGTTTCAAAACCGTATAAAAAAGATAAGTTTTTTAAACACGTGATTCACCTCCCCCCCCCCTCTCACGTGCCTTCGATCCTACATACATGACCTACTAGGCTTACCTTTTCCTTAGAGGTCACTCCTCCAAGACTTTACCACCTAAGGGTCACTCCCTTAGGATCAAACCGCACTCTTGTAAGTATACCCGACCTACTAGGCTTCTTGTTTGAACTTCCTCCAAGACTTCACCACCTAAGGCTCACCCCCTTAAGATTTTCCTTTGCTAAGCCTCCAGTCCTCTAAACCCGCTTGGACTTGCTAGTCACTCAATAAACTACTCACCCCTACCAAACATCTTATTACCTTGACCTATTTGGAGTTTCCAATCACTCGGTAGACTTCTCACCCTTGGTAGTCATCCGGTCAACCTTGACCTAACTAGACTTCACTCTTGCTAGTCATCCGATCAAACTTGACATAACTAGACTTCTTACTTCCAAACATCAAGTTCTGTCTGGATCAATCCTTGGTCAAACTGACCAGACTTATGTACATTGTCAAACATCAAAACCCTGGAGGCTGATTGCACCAACAATCTCTCCCTTTTTGATATTTGATAATTTTCTTAAGTTAAGCTTGGGTCTTAAGAGTTTTTATCAATCTGGGAGGGTTACTAGATTTTTTTAACTTAAGCTCCTTAATACGAACCCCACCAACAAATGTGATGAAACCCGAGACAAAGATGGATAGAACCCCAAGAACTAGAAGACAAGAGTTTAAGCCTTCACCCGTATCCAAGATCTGAAACAAACCAAGACTATGAAGGAAATAAATACCACACCACAAGGGCAATAAGTTTCGGAGGTTTGAACACCTTGAGACAAACTCGATAAGTTCAGAAGTTATATTCAGATTTCCCTCCCTTAAATAATGGAAGTAAACAAGTAAGAGTACAAAATGCATGCAAACAATTAAAATACCCATAACAAAATGAATGCATGCATGCAAGATGCATGCAACAAGTACCAATGTTGCATGCAAGATGCATGCAAACTAGTAAAGTACCCATAACAAAATGAATGCATGCACCAAGTATCAATGTTGCATGCAAGAGGCATGCAAACAATTAAAGTACCCATGACAAAATGAATGCATGCAACAAGTATCAATGTCGTGTGCAAACAACTAAAGTACCTAGGAAACCAAAAATACTCAAGTCTCCATGCATGAATGAATCCCTGTACTTATTTAGCGTTCTTCCATTATGCGTGGCTGAGTCATGGATGGATATGCTCGATTACGTGGATTAGGCCTTGACTAGCACTTGGACTTATCTTGGTCTCTTCTTGCTCATAGTCGGCCCAATGTTCATTGATTAGCCCATTTAGCACTTCCTTGAAACGCTTTGCCCGAAGTTTTGTAATTGGACCCTCTAGAAGTGACAAATGATCTCTCGTAGCTTCAGTCCCAATCCGACGATTAGCACTAGGACATACATCATTCCTTCTCCCCCTTTGTCATATATCAAAAAGATTTACCTAAGTTTTTCTTAGGTTTTCACCAACAATATAAAGGTTATCTTGGTCAAAAGTTATTCTCTAACCCTTCTTGAAAGATCATTTATGAATTGTTTAATATTATTTTTGAAAATGTCCTTTAAAAATAATTTCAAAAAAATTGGTCAATGAATTTCTGAAAAATTATTTTCAAAATTTTTGAAAGATGAATTTCCAATGTTTGTTACAAAGCATAATTTTCAAAATTTTCCAAACGAAGTTTCAAAATTTAAAGGAGTTTTCAAATATTTGTAAAACTAATTTTTGAAAGAATTTTGAAAAGTATGTGTGATCTTTCAATATGGACTCCCCCTCAACCTGACACGCCCCTAGGAATCCTTATTAACTACAAAGAAAACTACCTATGTGTCTTAGGGATTGATCCAAATCAAAAGAATAATTAAAGTACATTTTTCAAAATATTTTTCAAAACATGAATTTTTTAAGTAATTTTTCAAAAGATTTTCAAGTGTATTTAAAAAAAATCAACTAGTTTTCAAAAAAAAATCAAATATTTTTCACTTTTTTCAAAGAATTTTCAAAAAAATTAAAAAAAAAATCTAGATTTTTCAAAAAGTTTTCATGAATTTTCAAAAGTACCTCCCCTTAACCTGATACACCTTGATTATCCTTGTTAACCACAAGAAAATCTACCTAAGTGTCTAAGCGTCTAGATGATCTAAGTTGACCTATGGATCTTGACTTTAAGTTCTAATCAACAAACGATATTTTCAAGGTATATAGATTTTGAAAAATGTAAATATAAGCACACCCTATCAATCATGAAATTCATTAAAACATTATTATATTGAATCACTATTTTGAAAATAATTTTTTGAAAACTATTCTTATAAGTTTTGAAAACTTTTTCAAAATCTTTCAATTTAATGGTCCTTGTCATCTCACTCATTATAAATATCTCAGTACAATCAATCACAGTAACCATATAGGTGTTGTGAGATGATTTTCAATTTTACTTGATTTAAGATTTAAATTTTAATTTGGAGGATTGTTTGACCTTGTGTTAATTTACGTTTAACTGTCAATTAGTTAAATACACATTTCAAAAATTGGCTTCCAGGCCATGGCGAGGCACAGAGGCCTTCCTGGGTATCGGAGCTGTCACGCCCCGAGAATATACTTATCCATTGAAAACGGATAGCACTCCCCTTGTGACAATCACAAGTTTTGATTACACAACCGCACAATAGATAAAAAAAAATATCCACACTCCACACAATAATATCCACAACTAACTATACAACAACATCAACAAGTAAAACCACTCAGAAAGGAAGTGATGTACGATACGAGCCATCATGGCTTAAAATCATCCATAACAGTATAAGCCTACTCGACTTGCACACACAAAATAGTAAATGTCCCAAAGTGACGAATCCAAACCAAGTCAGATATCCAACGATCAAAATAATTTTATTCTAATGCATGTCCGGTAAACCCAAATGATAAATCCAAACGGATGAAGTAAAGAGAAATACAAAGCGGAAGAAATAAAGCACCCTCTAGGTGTTGTGGGACAGACGGACGGGATCTCCATGCGACTCATGTAGTGTCTAACTACTACCTGAAGAAAATAAAACATGCAGGTGGTGAGTTCAAATAACTCAGCGGATAAAGGAGTATAGTGCATGACTAATATAGATAAAGAAACAAAGATATACAGTCTCGAATAAGGAAGTACTAACCTGAACAAAAGTACAGTCATAACAGAAATTACTTACAACAAAGCTGATCCACTAGGTATGAAGTAGTGATAGGAAAATAATACAGAATATGAAACAATATTACTCAATACTCAGGAGCATCATAAAAATAACATAAACCCTCTACAAGCCAACAAAACACAATCAAATGTATCATGTCACTGTATAAGTACAACATACATCCAAATGTGTACAAAAACCCACAATAAAAATGCACATACAAGTGAAATATATATACAATGCAAAGTCACTCCTACTCACCACTTCAGCTATCACTACATCTATGTGATCGAATGGGTAGGACCGTGACAACTGTTAAATACGATAATTAAAAATTAATAAAATAATGGACGTTGATTGAGGAATAAAGTTTATAGAAATTTTTGAGAATTTTCAAAAGTTTTTTTGGAATTAAACGGAGCTAAAACGACAAGATCACGGGAATATAAATAAGGGGCTTTAATGAGGCCTATTTGATATATCAATTAAGTTGGGGGTTTGATTGGATTAATTAACCTGAGGTTGGGTTTATTTAATCTAAAGTTAATAACCTAACCCTAAGTTTGATTTTTCCTCTTATAACTTCAACTTTGAAGTTGATTACCAAAATTAGCCGACAACCCTCTTCATTTCCCCTTCGCAAAACTCGATCTCCCTTCAAAACTCGATCTCCCAATCCACTCCATCGCCGTCGTCCAAGCCCCCATCTGCTGCCGCCGTCGGCCAACTTTCCTTGACCTGATTTCTGTCGCCTCCCACCACCTTCTCCCTTACTCACCACCGGCTAGGCTCGATCTGTAGCCGTCGTCGGCCAATTTTTTTTCCAACCTGATCGTTGTTGCTCTCATCATCGATTGGTTTTGCCCTAGATCTGGTCTCATTATTGCGTCCAGCCTTGGATTCCTTGTTCCTATTGGAGATCAACCCCGATTCCATTGTTGTCGGTGGTTCTACTGCTCCGGCCAAGCCCCATTGTCGTCGGTCAAAATTTGGTCAGAGTCCCTTCCTCTTCTTCTTTTTTTCCACTGAATTGGGTTTTCATTCTTCATATCTAGACCATTGCATCCTTAGCTCCGATCTTTCACAGTGCTGCCAGACTTGGTCTCTGTGATGGCTGAAGTAGCATCTGCCACAGGTAGCTCCGACCACCTCAGATTGATTTCCAGCAGCCACAGCGGAAGAAGGGTAAGGGTTGATTTGAAGTTTCTCCTGGAAATTTAATTTAGCTATAGGTTGCGAAAGACTATTTTTCGTGTTTTGGTTATCTCGATTTATTTTTTTCGATGTGATTTTTCTGAGTTTTTGGGACAAGACAGCGGCAGGATATCTCCAAGCAATAAGAGGTAAGTTGTGTAGCAGGTAATCTATATTTTTGTAAATTCTTACCTTAATGTCTGTGATAGGTATGATTTAAGGTAGATTTATCATTGTTTGTGACCGTGGTCCAGGTCGACCACGAAGATGATTTGTTGAGTCAATGGGACCTAGACATGTTGCCTAAGAGATGAGTTTTTCTAGGGTTTCCGACTGAGGTTGAGTTTAATAGCTTGAGTCAGACTCATCACACTCCTATGAGAGGTCCGAAATTACAGTCTTAGGAGAATATCACCAATTATACCAACCCAGACTAGCTAGTTGGGTGGTGGATAGAAATTGTATGTCATTGTTGATCGATCGATAAAAGATCGAATTACTCTATTGTCAGGGAAATACGACCATCGGGTCGCTTGTGCGAGGTTAGATAACCATGGAGGCACATATGAGTACATGATTTGTACTGATGTAGAGAAGACTGCATTAGCTGCATACCATCAATGAGATTAGGTCATTACTTGGTGGATGATGCAGAGGATGATTTTCGGGATCAGTCCATTACTTTGATTTTTATTTTGTGATGCCTTTGAGAGGTATTAGATGGATCATTGTTGTGTAAGAATTGATAGAGGTCTTACACTCTGACCACATGACTTAGTGGTACCTTTGCCATCTGGGGAGGTTTCTATCGTCAGTTAAGAAGTTAGGGGATACCCTTGAACTTTGATAGTCATGCACTCGTAGTAGATCTACAGGTGCTCGTTATGATAGAATAGAACATCGTCCTGGACATGGATTAGTTGACTACTCACTAGGATATGGTGGATTGCTGAGCGAGAGTAGTTATTTTCCGACTTTCGGAACACACCCCTTGGAAATTCATTGGGACTAAAGATGATGAGATATCTACAGTCTTTGATTAAGGATGAGGAAGATGTTGCTTCATAACCCTCGGACGTTCCTATAGTTTGAGAATGCCCAAACGTATTTTCGGAAGAACTCCCCGGCTTACCTCGAAAAGGCAAGTGGAGTTTACGATCGAGTCAATTCTGGGTATGACTCCAGTATCAAATACTTCGTACAAAATGACTCATTGTCTTTATGAACGACATTCTGATTTACTCTCGGTTAGAGTTGGAGCATGCACGACATCTTTGCATAGTTATGGAGACGCTTCGACAAGAACGTCTCTATGCGAAGTTTACTAAATATGCATCTTGGCTGTTATAAGTAGGATTTCTCGATTATGCAGTTTCTAGTAGAGGGATATCGGTGGATCCCTTGAAGATAGAGGCTGTTATCGGTTGGGAGCAACCAAAGATAGTTCAGGAAGTTCGTAGCTTTCTGGAACTGGTTGGATATTATTGGAAACTGGTAGAGGATGTTTTCAGCTTTGCTCTTCCGTTGACCTGACTGACCAGGAAGGGAGAACAAATTTCGTGTATAGAGGCTTGCGAGACAAGTTTCTAAGAGCTCAAACAAAGAATGGTTACTGCACCCATCTTCGTCAGCATACATGAGTGGTATCATATACTTCTCGTCAGCTGAAGGAACACAAGGAGAACTACCCTGCTTACATTTTGGGAAATGACAACTATTATTTTCACGCTGTAAATATGGAGACACTATCTGTATGAGATTTTAGCTAGTAACCGAGCGGTAGTTACAGATTTGATACAAGATTTTCGCAGAGTTGGAACTGGTAGAATGATGATAGACAAAGCATGAGATCAAGTATCCAGGATTGCTCGGTTCCCCATTTTGAAATAAATTAAGAAGCATAGACTAATGATCAACATATGCGGTATCTGTGTAGCAGAGTAGTTTCAGGACTGCAGACAGAATTCTCGTATGATAAGAATGACAAGATTGTGTGTACCTAGGACATACCCAGTCAAAGAGAACTTATTTTCGGAAACGCATTGATCTTGATTTGCTATTCATCTGGATGATACCCAAATGTATAGAGACTTGAGCGCTACAGGTGGAATGACATGAGAAAGGATATAGCAAAATTTGTGGTTGGATGTCTGATATGCCAGCAAGTGAAGGCTGAGCGGTGGAGACCAGCAGAGTTGTTTCAAAGGGTTTCGATATCGGATTGGAAATGGGAACATATCACTATAGACTTTGTGATAGGGTTACCCCGAACACGGATAGGACATGATGCGATTTGGGTGATCGTAGAGCGATTAACCAAGTTCGCACAATTTCTATCGATCTGTAGTACGGATTTTTTTGGATTGCCTAACAGAGACATATTGTAAAGAAATTATCAGATTTCACAATATACCTCAGAGTATTACATCGGATAGAGATCCGTGTTTTACTTTACATTTTGACAGTATCTTAGCAGGCTTTGGGTACGAAGCTTTATTACGGTACAGCTTCTCACTGCAGACAGATGGGTTAGAGCATGCTACACGGATACTTGGGGATCTGTTGTGATCTTGCGTGATAGATTTCAGAGGCAACTGGGAGAATCATTTACACTTGGTGGAGGTTGCATACCTCTACCAATAGCATTCAGCTAATCAGATGATTATCGTTTGAGGTTTTGTTTGACAGAGTACATCAAACCCCTACTCTGTGAAAGAAAGTTGGTGAACAACGTATTTTGGGATCACAGAGCATTCAGCATGATGCAGAGTTAGTGTGTATTATCTGACGAGTAATGTCGGAAGCCCGGGATTGAAAAAAGAGTTATGTAGATCAGAGACGACGACCCTTGGAGTTTATGGTAGCGACCATGTACTTCTACGTGTCTCACCCACTAAGGGGATTGAAAATTTTGATCTGAAGGGCAAGTTGGCTCCTCATTACATTGGACCCTTTCAGATACTGAAGAGGATAGATAGAGTGTCTATCCGTTGGCACTGTCATTCAACCCTTGTAGGGGAATATATTATGTGATGCATGCATCTATGCAGAGGAGGTTCCTGTGTGGATTATGGATCGCAAGGAACGCTTATTGCGGAACTAAATCATTCATCTCGTCAAGATTATATGATAGCTTCATACTGATGAAGAGATAACCCGAGAGCTTGAGGATGAAATCCAAGCTTGATACCCTCACTTGTTTACTTAAAGTGTGAGTAGTTCTTTCAGTGCTTAAACTGATTGACTGTGTTATTGTGGTTACCGCGCTTGAGTGATAAATTTGGGAATTTTTATTAGTGGGGGAGAATATTAAATACGATAATTAAAAATTAATAAAATAATGGACGTTGACCGAGGAATAAATTTTATAGAAATTTTTGGAAAATTTTTTTAAAAAAATTGAAATTAAACGGAGCTAAAACGACAAGATCATGGGGATATAAATAAGGGACTTTAATGAGGACTATTTGATATATCAATTAAGTTAGGAGTTGATTGGATTAATTAATCTAAGGTTGGGTTTATTTGATCTAAAGTTATTAACCTAACCCTAAGTTTGATTTTTTCTCTTATAACTTCAACTTTGAAGTTGATTACCCAAATCAACCGACAACCCTCTTCATTTCCCCTTCGCAAAACTCGATCTCCTGATACACTCCATCGTCGCCGGCTAAGCCCCCATCTACAGTCGCCGCCAGCCAACTTTCCTTGACCTGATTGTTGTCACCTCCCATCGCCTTCTCCCTTACTCACCGTCGGCCAGGCCCGATCTGCAGCCGCCGCCAGACAGTTTTTTTTCCAACTTGATCGTTGTTGCTCCCATTGTCAGTTGGTTTTGCCCTATATCTGGTCTCATTGTTGGGGCCAGCCTTGGATTCCTTGTTCCTATTGGAGATCAACCCTGATCCATTGTTGTCGGTGGTTCTACTGCTCCGACCAAGCCCCATTATCGCCGGTTAAAATTTGGTCAGAGTCCCTTCCTCTTCTTCTTTTTCCACTAAATTGGGTTTTCATTCTTCATATCTGGACCATTGCATCCTTAGCTCAGATCTTCCACAGTGCTGCCAGACTTGGTCTCTGTGATGGCCGAAGTATCATCTGCCACAGGTAGCTCCGGCTACCTCAGATTGATTTCCAGCAGCCACAGCGGAAGAAGGGTAAGGGTTGATTTAAAGTTTCTCCTAGAAATTTAATTTAGCTATAATGGGTTGATTATGGATTCTGATCAGGAGGAAGAAGTTGCAAATTCCTGCTATTGGGGTTTGTTCCGGGCAGTCATTGCCACTGTAACTCCGGCCACCTCGGATTGATTCCGGCTGCCACCACCAAGTAAGGTAAGAGGTGGTTAAGTTTGTATTGGGTGAATTCTTGGAAGGTTACTGTTAGTTGTAATTGGATTCGAAATATAATTAGGATTTGATTTAAGATATATGATATGGATAGAGTTCGTTGATATCATGTTGTTTAGGTTAATCTTGCTATCTATTTGTTTTTAGTAGCATGAATTCTTTGGAAAAAAAAATTGAATAAGGTAGTTGACTAAGAGGGATTAAATCCGTGGTTGATGGTGCAGTTGAGTTTTACTATGGATGGAGGATTTGATTTTGGAAGATGTAGAATGCTTTAAAATGGATCAAGTGGAAAATTCATTTTTATGAATTGGACTTAAGAGGATTGATGTGGGGATTAGGATTGATTCAATTTGGGTTTCCCTAAACAGTTTAGGATTTGTTTTGGTCCTTGGATTCATAGTGGAACTCGATGGTAATTTATCTTCCTTGATGCAAGACGTGGATTCAGAACAAGTAATTGGACTTGTGAACTCTTCGACATGATCCATGATTTAAAGGCGAGTATTTCTTTCTTGACTCTTTATAGTTATTGATCTTAGTGCATGATATAATTTTATTGATATAGTGGCCATAATTACATTGACTCTACTCATTGTTTTACTTGAGTTTAATACTTAACTAATTGTACTTAGGTTTATCAGTTTTATATCTATACAGTCTCTTTGATTTTATATCCTGTAGAGTGCACACGTGTATGGTGTGTACAATAAGAACATGTTTGTGATTGTATAATCATGTAGCTATTAAACACGCGTGTGATGTGTAATTATGCTCATGTGTTAGTTCTGTTTACTCATGTCATATAGGGCATGGACACGTGTGTGACGTATACCAACGATGATGTAGCATACTTTGCATACCTATAGTTGTGTTGTGAACTCTTGATATTGTAGCATTTTGTCATATGTGTATGTGTGTGTACATGTGTATATGTGTATGACGTGTACACTAGGTGATGTATCATGTTGGTGACTATCATGTTGGATTTGTGGTTATAAACATGCATGTGGTGTGTCTTAGGATTGATATGTCTTTATGGATGTAGTTGAGTACATTGTAGATAGACACGTGTGACGGTAGGTCTACTTACTTGTCTACTCTCGTGGAGTTGCATGCATACTAATGATCATGGCTCCCTTCGGGTGTGAGCAAATCGTAGCATCACGGAGATGTATGTTTGTTATCTATTATGTCTCCCTTCGGGTTGAGCGACTCGTAGCATCATGGAGATGCATGCGTTCTTTTGACCGTGTCTCCCATTCGTGGTTGAAAGAGTCGTCAGTGACCGTTGCTATATCATGTCGATCGTGTCTCCCATTCGTGGTTGAGAGAGTCGTCAGTGATAGAGATATACCTATAAGCTGGCTACACTATTCTTACTAGATTATTATACCCTCGACTGCCTACGTGTATATACGTGGTAGGACATTTCCCATGACGACCGTAGCTAGATAGCTACCTCCTATCTGCCTTTGTGTATATACGTGGTAGGGAGGTTACCATGAGGACAGAGACCCTGATATTTCGGACTGCGTACGTGTATATACATGGTAGAGCGGCTCTCATGTAGTCCATAGTTGACGAGCTAGGTTTATTGGTCATTTGTATACTCTATGGTGGAGCATTGCTCCCACATGTGATTTATTGATGTTACTTGTGTTGATATAGGCATGTGAGATAATGTACTCATGTTGCTTAGTGATAGTACATGTATGTGAGATGTTGTACTCGTGTTATCTGATGACAGTACATGCACGTTAGATGTTGAGATGTTGTACTCATGTTAAAAAAAAACAACACAAACTAAGCATCTAACGAAATTAAGCATTAACCGAACCTAATCTAATCTAACCTAATTGTATCCAAATGAAAAACACGTGATGGAAACACAAAGCATTGCAACAAATTAAACTAAAGAGATTACAAAAATAAAGCATAACAATTGGAAGAAACATTTTATCGAACACCTAACAAGCATCTATCAATTCAAACCTCCGTGATTTACCTCCTCCGTGTTGGTCCTGAGACGGACTGGCGGGGGCGCTGGAGGCGAGCGTTTCGCCTTTTGCCACCATCAATTCAAACCTAATGAATGCAATTTAAAAACATGGGAGGTCAATTCATACAAGTATCAACAAACAAAGTAGACAACCCAATAATTAACACATAACAACTCTAAAGAAGGAACAACCCAACACATTGGATGAATGAACCCAAGCTTGCGGACGGAGCTTCTACCACGATCGGAATGGATGACGAATGGACTCTCCGGAAATGGATGATGTTTACCCCTTCCGATCCGGAAGGTTGTATGGTACGGAAGACCGATCGGGTAGAAGAAGAAGATAGAGTCGTGGCCGTCGGAGTTGTGAAGGATGAACTCTACTCTTCAAATCTGAAGAGGAGAGGGGTTGTGGTATCACCGGAAAGAGGGGCGGATCCTCCTTTTCGAAACCGAAGAGGAGAAGTGAACTCTCCTCTTCGAAATCGAAGAGGAGAGGGGCAAAGAGGCTGTCGTGAGTGGGAGGAAATGAAATCTCCTCTTCGAAACAGAAGAGAAAGTGAAGGCCAGTGGTAAGAAGCTCTCCTCCGCAAATCCGAAGAGGAGAGGTGGATAGATGGCCGACGGCTTGATGGAAGGGAAGAAGATGGTGCGTTGGTGGAGCTTGGACGTCGGATGGAACCTCTCCCAACTAGGAGAGGGTGGAGAGGAGATGAACGGTCGGCCACGGTGAGGAAGGTTATGGAGCCGCCTGCCTTAGTGGAGGAGGAGAGGAACAGGGGTGTCGTGCGTCGGGTGGAGAATAAAAGCGTGAGAAGCAATGAGTTGCTTGTCACTTTTCCTTAGGTTTGTAGCTTTCTTAATGGGTTTTGGGTTTTGGGTTTTGGGTTCATGAGAGGCTACAATCCGAGTCCATTAAAGAGAGAGGAAGAAAAAGTGGATGTGGATTCGGATTTTAAATTTTGGATCAATGAGAGGAGTGAGATCCGGATCGGAAGTGAAATTGGGCTTTCGGATGAATTGGGTTTCTCTCTTCCTTGGATCCAAATTGAACTTTTTTTGCTTGGATGAGGATTGGATCCCAATCGATGGATGAGATCTTCTTTTGCTTGGATCCTCTCTTTTGCTTTGATGGTGATGATCTCGATGGACGATCGAGATGCTCCCGATCTGGATGGATGATCCAGATGGCTCCATATCTCCATCGAAGGGCTCAAATCGATCCAAATCGGAATGGATGATTAGGATGCTCCAAATCTCTATTAAAGGTCCAGATCGTTCTAGATCGAGAAAGATGATCAAGATATTCAAGACCTCCATCAACGGCCCCGATAGCTTCCCTACAAAACAAGATGTATAATTTTAGATTAAATTCCAGAAAATATATTTTTAAAAAGTACATCAAGACTCTAAATAGATCTCAACTCGTAAAACATGATATAAATCAATAATTAACCACACAAGAGAATAAAAATGTAAAATATAAGAGTCAAAATAATATACTAAAATGCTTATTATCAACTCCCTCATACTTATTCTTGCACGTTTTGAGCAAGTAACACAAAACTAGAAGCAATTAAAGACTCATTCCCTAAGCAACACTCAATCATGCTTTGAAGATTGGAAAAGAATAGTGATCTAGGACTATCAATTCTCAAAGACTCAAGAATTTATGGACTCAATTATTATAATAATTAACAAACATGGTGACTTCAATCCATCTTGAATAAGCCGAGAATGACTAAGCCTCGTGAGATAAGGAGTGGTTGCTCTCACTCTCAAAAATATTTCATAGTAGAGTTCCACTCAAGTTACTCATGATTTTTTGTAGTACCATATGCTTACTTATCTTCAACTCTCCACCACCGTAAACACAAGAATGCATGACTCTGAAGGCTTATTATAATTGCAAGGGAAATAAGAATTAAAATAAATGAGGGTATGTGTGCAAGAAAAGAAATGTAAAGAGATAAAGAAATCAAAGGAATGGAAGAAAGACATGAGAATATCAGAACGTTATATGGATGAGTACAATAAAGTATTGTCCTATACATTTTCAATCCAAGTTTCAAACAATTAATACTCATGCAACAATTCCATCACGATGATGCAAAAAGCGAAACATTCGCCCCTAGCACTCCTGTTAGTTCGTCCTAGGACTAACACGGAGGAAGTAAATCACGGGGGCTAGTCTAGCCAGCCCGAACAGTGACTAGTGCATAAAGAGGGCAGGAACCTAGCTACTAGTCAGGATTTGACTCCCAGACTTCATGATGGCAACACCTCATGCACTAGCTATCAGCTCATCCCGTGGAGACTGCAACAATTCCATCACACTTGAACATCAAGTTGCATAACATATCAATTTTTTTCCTTTTAGTGCCTTTATTCCTTGGGCGCTTTTTTTTTTTTTTTAATTTTTATTTTTAACATGTCATTCACTTCCCTATGCTCAAACATCAAACTCATCCCAAAGGATAAAGAGTATGGTTTGTCCTTGGTGATCAAGCACAGTTTACCTATACTCCAATTAAATCTAAGGTCCATTCTTCTAACTACTTCTCCCCACTCTGGGACTTCTTATCGTCCCGGACAAAATATTCATATCTCACATCCAAAAGACAATGGAAAGAAATCAATGAAAATAGGGGGGAAATGACATATGATGAAATATGAGAATATTATTCAACCAACATGTAGCAACAAAAGAAAGCAAGGGAAACAAACAAATAGCCTTCATCATAATCATGCAAATCTATAATAATGTGGTCTCAAAAGAATCAAAACAAGTTCTAGAGTAACAATAACCACAAGTGCACCACACACAAGCAAATGATGAGT
>JBBUKS010508111.1:0-13684 GCA_038050645.1 Hedychium gardnerianum | reverse complement strand
TGGGTCAATTAAGACTTAGGGTTTGATTGGTTAAACCTATTAATATGCCTAAATTCCATTTAAACCCCCTCACTAATTCCATCATCCCTCTCTTATAAATCGAAGCTTCACTTCTCTCTCGCTCTCTCAATCTAGCCACCGATGCTTCTCTCAATCCCTAACTTCTCTCCACTGTCACTTGTCGTCGTTGATCTATGCCTCATCACGTAATCATCGCCGGTGTCTCCTCCGGATACTCGACCGGACACAGAAGACCAGGCCACCAACATCCTCTATCGGCCGCCGCTCTTCTGTCGCCGAGCCCTAGCTAGCCGCGGTGGTTCACCTCTGCGATGCCAAATCTGAGCGATTGATGCCTAGATCAAAAACTGACGTCGGGTCCTGAGTAATGCACAGCCCCACGAGCGACGGGAACCCATGCGTTCGGAAGCGAAGGACGCTCTGCTTGTTACTAGGAGCGAGATCGAGATGTGCTTCCCTTCAAGGAAGGACGACACTGATTACTTGCTTGAAACATAGTTTTGGGACTCCTACTGCACATACCTCCGGCATCTTGGGCTCAGGGTGGTGCTTTGCCACAGGTTCTTTTTCTTTTCGGAGATCTTATGCCTGAAGTGATAGATGTTGATTGCCACAACAACTTTGTTTCTGGCAACTAAGTCTGAGGATACACCATGCTTAATGGATTCAATGCTCCGGTCATCAGGTGAAGTTTTCGAACTTCTCAGAATTTCCTTATTATTCATATCTACATAAGGATGGGTTTGAACAGTATCGTGAACAGATTGTTGAAACTGAGCAAAAGATACTGACTACTCTGGATTTTGAACTCGAAGTGGAGCAACTTTATGTTTCTCTGGTTTTTGTTATTGGGAAACAAGGATTTTCACAATTTGTGCTTCATAATGTGGTTTGGAGATTGGTCAGCAAAGGAGGTTGGGATTGGTGCTCTCATAAATGAACAATTGATCAAGGGTCCCGAGCATGAAATGCGAGTAAGGTTCAAGAGCAACTATGAGTTCATGATAGCTCAATAATTGTTAAGCATTGAATGTTATCATGGAGGAATTATTAAGGTAACGAACGCCTTTACCAGAATGAGTTTCAATTTATATCTGAATTGAATTTTATAGATTTAGTTTAGGTAATTAAAATGTGATTATGGTTGCATGAGTATAAAGTGTGTAGTAAATTTATTTTAGAGATATGTTGAGCTAGGAATTGTAGTATAGTTTTGTTTGTGTGGATGTGGTTGGATTAAACCTGAATTTCTAGGGTTAATGATGCCTAAACCGATTGATTCATAATTAGGCCTAACTAATTAGGGTTTGGTTATGTGGAGTAATAAGGAAAGGAAATGGAATGAACCAATTAGGGTTTCTTAATTTGGTATGGAATTTGATTTAGTTATATGTATTAAGATAGACCTTAATGTTTATTCGGGTTGCTATGACGCAGAATATTGATTCAGGACGAATATCTAGACTTGAGGATTACTTGACACGACCTAATTGGAGGCAAATATTTCTTGCTTGTTCTCATTTACTTATTGACCTTAGTGCATGATTGTTATATTGTTTAGGTAGCCGTATTTATCTTGACTCTACCTGTAATTTTTATCTGAGCTTGATACTGACTGCTTGCACTTTATTTACTCTGTTTATGTTCATACAGTCTACATGATTTTTATTCTGTAGCGTGTACACGTGTATGGTGTGCACAATAGGAACTTGTGTATGATTGGGTAATCATGTAGATATTTGATTTGTGTTGACATGTGTTATGTTCACATGATAGATTCAGTTATTCGGGTCATGTGATTGTGTACATGTGGGTGACATGTACATTAGAATCATGTTTATGATCATGTAGTGACAGACACACGTGTGGCGTGCATTTATACAAACTTGATAGTTTTTGTTTCATTTACACCATGTAGCTATAGATGTGGACACGTGTGTAGCGTGTAACAGTTGTTGTTATATATATGTAGATTTCATATCTGATTAGTAGTTATTTACACGCGGGTGACGTGTAGTATGATTAGTATGTCTTCATGGATGTAGCTGAGTACATTTATGTAGTTTAGACATATGTGAGGGTAGATTTACTTGTTTATCTACCACCACGGTGATACATGTATGCTATCGGCTATGTCTCCCATTGAGTTGGTTTAGTGAGTCGTAGCATCGATGATGCATGTATGCTAGCGATCATGGCTCCCTTCGTGTGTGAGCTAGTCGTGGCATCACGAAGATGCATGTATGCTATCGGCTATGTCTCCCATTGTGTTGGTTGAGTGAGCTATAGCATCACGATGATGCATGGTTGCTATTGGCTATGTCTTCATTTGAGTTGGTTGAGTGAGCCGTAGCATCATGATATACATGTATGCTATCGGCTATATCTCCCATTAGGTTGGTTGAGTGAGTCGTAGCATATCAATGTTGCATTGCATGCTATCGGCTATGTCTCCCATTTAGTTGGTTGAGTGAGTCATAGATGCTACTATTTGGGTTATTACACCTTGGTTGCCACGAGGTTATACGTGGTAGAGAGTTTCTCCCACAACCCATAGCTAGAAAGCTACATCCTTTCTACCCACGAGGTCATTCGTGGTAGAGAGTTTCTCCCGCAGACAGGGATCCTGACATTTACGGACTGCCCACGTGTAACGTGGTAGAGTGTATATCCCGTAGTCCACAGCTGACGAGTTGGGTGTCTTGGTCATTTGTATATCCTATGGTAGAGCATTGCTCCCACATACGATACCCTAATTACTGTTACTTGTATTGATATACGCATGTAAGATGTTGTACTCATATTCTGTATTATTGGCACTACTTTTGATACTATTTGCAGTTGAGTAGGGTGCATGTATAGTAGTGACATATGGGTGTTAGCATACGATGATGAGTATATTCTTTCTGTGAGACTGTATATCTTTGAATTCCTGTACATCCTTGAGTTATTGTACTTGTTATTGTTCATGCACTATCTATCTTATACCCGCTGAGTATTTCCTTTGTACTCACCACCCCTGCTTTCTATTATTGTTTCCTTGTTAGCAAGTTATTGATTGGGTTGCTTGGAGGATATCTGCCTACACCGTCCCTATCACATCGATCCTCGAATTTATTTTTGTTGTATCCGGTTTGTTTTAGTTTTCGGCATTTAATTTTTACTCATGGATTGTATTAAGTAATTTGTGTTCAGATTTCGAATTTGTCTCTACTCATATATTTGGTGTCATAAGCCGGGCCGGCTCGCAATTGTATGTTTTGCTCGCAAATGGTATGTTTTGATTTTCTGGTCATGTAGACCATTTTTGATCTTTAAGTTGTATTTGGTTGTGTCCTTATATACATTGCGTGGTTGTGCATACTCGAGTAGGATATTTTTATCGCTATTATACTACGTGGATGTGTATACCCGTGTGGGGTATCTTTGTGTATATATGATGTATTATGTATTCAGGATATTATCAACTGTACAGGGGAGGTGTTGTCCATTTTTCGACGGACAAATATACTCTCGGGGCGTGACAGAGAACACTACAAAAATAAGTGACTTACTTGTAAGATTTGGACGGTACTCTCGAGGCCCAAAGGAATAAAGAGCACATCGTGTATTTCAAATGCTAGAGATTCAGACACTACAAGAATCAGTGTCTGGAGACGAAGAAGAAAAGTTCAACAGAATTAGGGGTTGTGAAAAAGATTAGTAATATTATTTATGAAAATGCCCTTATTAATTCGCATGATAAACTAGTTATTTTAGATTCTTGCATTAAATTAGATAATTTACATGATAGATAAGATTTGAAAAATTCAAAATTAAATAATAATTTAATTAATATTAATAGTAGACTTAATCAAAAAAATAACCAAGTCAACTTAGATCTAGATCAAATTAATAAAAATTTAGATAGAATATTTGATTCATTCAACTTGAATAAGTCTAATTTGAATAATTCAAGCAATTCGAATTTAATTAAATCCCAAGATAAATCTAAGTTGAATAGATTCAATTTGAATAAATGAAATTCATTTAATAACTCATTCAACCAAGATAAAGTTAATTTAACAAATTCAACTTTAATTAATTTAATATATCTGAATAACTCATTCAACTAAGAAAAATCTAATTTAACCAATTCCAATTCAATAAGTTTAATTAATTCGAAATTAATAAATATTCAAAATAAATCTAATATGAAAAATTCAAATTTAACTAATTCAAATCTTATTAATAATTCAAACTTATTAAATCTGAATAATAAAATTAATCAACAAGTCAATCTTGCTATTAATCAAATCCTGACAATATCTTTTATCTAATCAACAAGTTAAAATTAATTTAAATAATAATAAAAATATTAATGAAGATAAATCTAATAATTTAAATTTTAATATTAAAAATTTAAATAACTCAGAATTAAATATAAATTAATTAATCAAGATAATTTTAAGAATAATTTGATAGTGTAAAATATTAAAAATTCAAATTTTAAAAATGCAGAAAATAAAATTACAAATCTTAAAAAGACAAATTCAAAAGATGAGTCTACACATACAAATCTTAAAAAGATAAATTCTAATCTTAAAAATCCAAAATTAAATCCAAAAAAATTCAAAATTAAATCTTAAAAATTCAGAAAAGAAAATTTCGAAACTTAAAAATACTAACTCAAATTTAGATGCAAAAAATCTGAATTTAAATCTAAAAATTAATTATAATAAAGTACCCATTAATAATGAAATAATAATTTATTCAAAAAAATAGAAAATAATTTTAAAAATTCGAAATTAAATACCAAAATTTAAGAAAATAAATCTAGTCAAATCTAAATTTTAAAAATCTGAAATTAAATTTTAATACTAATTATCATAAAATACCTTATAATTATGGAACTAATTAATTAAAATTTACCCAATGAAACAATTAAATCTTTAAAAAATAAAATGTGTCAACGTGGGTTGACATAGTCGCGGGTCCACACGAAATGTATCAAATTAAAATTTTAATACATTATTAGAAATCAACAATTATTATTTGATTGACTTACTTGACTAATTACATACTTGTCATGTGCATGCATACTTGTAATTAATTACTTTATATTTATTTATGTCATATCATGTCATACATGCTAGCCTTTTATTACTTGTTTAATCATAGAACGACAAGATATGAAAAGGGTTATTTGACTCTTGACAACCTAGTATCTAGGTGCAGAGAGATGATAATACAATAGAAAGACTTAGTCTAAGTGAGTTATGGTTAGATAAGGAGTATCCGAATTATTTCACTCAGCTAGGAGGAACTGACTGAAGCTACCTCATCACATCATAAACTAGTTAGACCAGAGTTTTACACTAAGTTAAGTAAGTGTACAATTTCTTGAACTAATTTTGTCTAAGTGGTAGTTGATCCGATTAAGAAGGCTCTTGTGCCTCGCCATGATCTGGAAGCTAAGTTTTGAAATGTCCACTTAGTTCACTAAAAATTAAACTTGAATCTAACACAAGGTCAAATAATCTTCCCAATTCAAATTTAAATTTTAAATCAAGTAAAATTGGCAAATAATCTCACAAAGCTTATAAGGTTATTGATTGATTATACTAAGATACTTAGAATGAGTGAGATGACAATGACACTTAAATTGAAAATACTTAGAAAAAGTTTTCAAATTTTATAGGATTATTTTCTTAAAACTATTTTCAAAATAGTCATTCAACATAATAATGTTTTAATGTATTTCATGCTTAATTGGGTGTATTATACATATAATTTTTGAAATTTTATACACCTGTCAATTTAGAACATCTAGACCCCTAGACACCAAGGTATGTCTTCTTTGTTATTAGCAAGGATGTCCTAAAGGTGTGTCAGGTTAAGAGGGAGTTTTTTATAATAGTTAAAAAGATTTTAAAAATATATTTCAAAAATTATTTTATAAAAATTATTTTTACACTTTGAAAAATATCTTGGAATTTTTATTGAAAATTCTTGGAAATTTTTTTGAAAAGTCTTTGAAAAATCAAAAATTCTTTCAAAAATCGTTGATTTTTTTTTTTGACAATTCTTTGAAAAATCTTTGATGTTTTTTTTCTTTTTGCAAAGTCTTTGAAAACCTTGGTTTCTAAAATTTCTTGAAAAATCCTTACGTACTTAGCAAAATTGGAAAATTCCTTTAAGAACTTGAATAATATTATTCAAAATTAGTTTTTGAAAACAATACTTTCACTTAAAATATTCTATATGTTTTCAAAAATTAAAATCTTTGATAATGTATCTTAATATGTGTCTTTCAAAAAATTATTTCCATAAACATAACTTAGTATTTTTGGAAATATTTTTGAAAACTTTTCAAAAGTAGTTTTTGAAAACATTGCTTTATCTCAAAATATTCTAAGTGTTTTTTAAAAAAATATTGTTAGTGTAAAGCCTAAGGTGGTCGTTAAGTAATTAAATTTTTGATGTATTTGAAAGGAGGAGAATGAACCTTAAGTTAGAAATATTTAGAACCTCACAGTTTGACATAAAACCCTTAAGACCCAAGCCTAACTTAAGAATATTGTTAAACATCAGAAAATGGGAGATTGTTGGTACAATCAACCTCTAGGGTTTTGATGTTTGATAATATACCTATGTCTGGTCAGGTTTGACCAAGGGTTATCCAAACATGCCTGATGTTTAAAAGTGAGAAGTCTAGTCAGGTCAATGTTGACCGAATAACTAGCAAGGGTGAGAAGTTTACTAATTGACTGGCAAGTCAAGGCAGGTCAAGGTGACCGAATGTTTGGCAAGGGTGAGAAGTCAACTGAGTGACTAGCAAGTCCAGGCAGGTCAAGGTGACAAGATGTCTGGTAAGGGTCAGCAGTCTACCGAGTGACTAGCAAGTCCAAATAGGTCAAGGTGACCGGATGCTTGACAAAGGAAAATCCTAAGGGAGTGAGCCTTAGGTGGTGAAGTCTTGGAAGAAGTCCAAGCAAGAAACCTAGTGGTTAGACTTGATCCTAAGGGAATGACCCTTAGGTGATAAAGTCTTGGAGGAGTGAACTCCAAGCAAGAAGTAAACCTAGTAGGTCAAACTTATAGGATAAGGCTTAGGTAAGCCTAGTAGGTCAGATAGACTACATGTTAGGCTTGTTTGTTTGCATGGTTGTATGCTTGTCTTGTAGGAATCTAGAGTAGGGAGCGAGACGGAAAGCAGATGAAGGCAACTAGATGCAATTGGACCAAGTCTGGGGTGAATCGAACTTGATTCGGATCAAACTGGACCCAAGTCGGTTTGGTCAACCGATCCCAACGATCGGTAGACTGATAAATTTGATAAGACGAGATCGCGAGGCTCGATCCAGATCACGAAGAGCTTGGTCTTTTGGATCAAGTTTTATCCAGGTCTGATATACCGATATGGCTTATCAGTAGACCAAAAAAGGCTTATAAAAAGAAGTCTCGGGAACAAAGCTCCATCAAGAATTCTCTTCTACTCTTCATCTCTGTGCTTGAAAAATGTGATGCGAAGCTCTGCGATCGGGGAAGCTCCAGAAGGGGTGCATTGTGCTCAGGACTTCCGGACCGACTAGCCAATCTTTGTTTGTATTTAATTTACAAGCCTTATTTTCTTTTATATCTTGTGCTTGTATTTAAATTTGTAAGCAGTTTCTCTGCCTTCAAAAAAGTTTGAAAAAAAAGATAAGTTAGTGGATGAGCGCCTCCCATACTTAGGCCTTGGATGTACTGACTCTGGGGGTTGAAAACTAAGTAAATACGCGTGTCATTTTGTTGTATTGTTTATTATATTCCGCTGCGACTAACTTTGGTCAAACGAATGACAAAATGCAAAAAAAAAAAGTAAGAATCAATATTCACCCCCTCTATCGATCGCACCGGTCCTACAAATTTATTATTTAATCAATTGTAGAATTTTAGTTTTAAGGATGGAGAATCAATAAGTTAAATACATGAGAGGTTTAAGGATTCCTAAATGGTCTCCATATCTTCGGAGAGAAGAAAAATAGAGATATCAAGAGGTACATCCTAAAATCCTTCCCTAGAACCCCTTTATGATCTTCCTTAGTAGATGCATATAAATTTTCTAAAGATTTATCTAATTTAAAATTTGATGAGCTATTTTGTGAGTTTGAACTTCATCAAAAACAAGTTAATCATATTGCCAAGGACAAAGGATTATCTCTTGTAGTGGACAAAAATATCTAAAAAGAAGAAAACTACTTCATCCAAATGCAATAAAAGCTCCTTTGATTCGAAAACTAAAGAATCTACAACCAAAGTAGCTCATCTAGTTAATATATTTATGAGAAAGAACAAAAACATCAACAAAAGGGACATCAAAAAATATCTTTAAGAAAAAGACACTACAAATTTCAGTACCTAGAACTCAAAAAGAAAGAATATTAAAAAAAGAAAAAGTCCCTAAAATATATCCTCCTCATCCTAGGATGAAAACTCAACAAAAGTGGAGGGAATTCAAAAATTAATTAAAGCACACGCGAAAGGAGATGAGACTTGAGGATCTAATTGTAACAATGTGGATTGAAGAAGATAATTGCAAGCAGTACGAATCAATGAAAATGCCAATGTATGCTAAGGCAAATTTGATGGAACTGAACATTGGCACAAAAAGAAAGCATCCAGGCAGAGTACAAAGTCAATGGAAGGCTAAGAAGTTCCAAGGAACATGTACAAACCGTGGCAAACTGAATCACAAGGCCAAAGACTAATGATGTTCAAAGAAAGTCACTCACATGTGCTACACTAGTGCTACACTACACATTTGCTCTGACAAAGCCTAAATCAGTGTGAGAAAGATATTCATGAGTAAGTATGCAACTTCTAACATTGTTAGTCTTGGCAAAGTGGTACTGAAGATGATATTAGGCAAAAAAAAGTAACACTAATTGATGTGCTTCATGTTTCTGACATCCGAAAGAATTTAGTATTATGGTCAACTATTGTCAAGGTTTATTTCAGACTAGTGTTTGAGTCCAATAAATTTGTATTAACAAAAAAAAGTCAATTCATAGGCAGGGGAGGGGGGGGGGGTACTTGGAGAATGGTCTATTCAAAATAAATGTAATGACTGTACACTATGATTTCAATGATAATAAAATTATGAATTCAACGTATTTGATTGAGTGTTCTAATTTATGGCACATTAGACTTGGATATTTAAATTATAATACTTTGTGATGACTTGTGAATTTAAATTTATTGCCCATTGAAGATTTTTTGAGGAAGAATGATCTTATTTCTCATTACTTGAATTAGAGAATAATGCATCCTAATATATACATGATTTTCATGGCAGTCCATAGTAACAAATTCCTAAAATTAAGGAAGGAAATTACCATTAATTATTACCCTAAACTTAAGGTATCATATATAGGAAAATCTAGATTATAGGATAAAATCTAGATTATCCAACATAGGAAAATTTAGATTATAGGATAAATTCATATTATCCAATAAAGGAAAATCCAGATTATAGGATAAAATCCATATTATAGGAGAAAACAGATTTAGGAAAATCCAGAATTAATTCTAAATAGGCTAATTTTGAGAGAAATTCAACACTCCCCCTCAAGTTGGGATGTACATTTTGTAGATGTCCAACTTGTTACATAGTTCCTTAAAGGTAGGTCCTAACAATGCCTTTGTTAAGATGTCTGCGAGTTGCTCTCATGTAGGAGTGTAACTTCACTTCTGAGTTCTCAATCTTCTTAGCTATGAAATGTCAATCAATCTCCACATGTTTTGTTTTGTCGTGATGAACTAGATCCTTTGCAATGCTAATAATGGCTTGATTGTTGCACTTTAGCTTCACCGTCTTCTCAAACTTTATCCTCAATTCGGTCATAACTCACCTGTTCCATATTCCTTCACAAATGGCTATGGCTAAGGCTTTTAGTTCAACCTCGGCACTGCTTCTAGAAATCACAGTTTGTTTCTTACTTCTCCATTTTACAAGGTTACCCCAGATGAACAAGCAATATCCTATAGTTGACCTTCTATCTACTTGGCTTCCTGCTAAGTTTGCGTCGGAGTATAGAACTATATCTCTACATTCATTCTCCTTGAATAAGAACCCTTTTCCCGAGTCATATTTAGATACATGAGAATTTGGTACACAACTTCCATGTTCTCCTCCATTGGAAGGTTCATAAACTGACTTACGTCACTCACTACAAAACCAATATCAGGTCGAGTATGTGATAGATAAATGAGTCTTCCCACTAGGTGTTGATATCTTTGTCTACTGGAACTCCTTCCTCTTCATGCCCTATCTTCTTTTTAGGATCCATAGGGGTGCTTGAAGGTTTACATCCTAGCATATCAGTCTCTTTGAGTAAATCCATAGTGTATTTTCACTAAGAGACAAATATTTTCCTTTTTGATCAAGCCACTTCCATATCCAGAAAGTATCATAGAGGACCAAGGTCCTTTACTTCAAATTCTTTTGCCAAGAATTGTTTAATCTTCAGTAACTCCTCCTCATGATATCCGATCAAAATGATGTCATCTACATATACAATGAGGATGGCTAGTTTATTCCCAGGAGAGCACTTCACAAAGAGAGTATGATCATCTTGACATTAAACAAATCCATGTCCTTTTACTGACTGTAAGAACCTGCCAAACCACGCACGTGGAGATTTTTTAAGTCCATATAGAGACTTTAAAAGCTTGCACACCTTATTGTTGTAGTTGTTTATTTGTAGACCCAAAGGAATATCCAATATACTTCCTCTTCAAGATCTCCATTAAGAAAAGAATTCTTTATATCAAGTTGATGAAGTGGCCAATCCAAGTTTGCTGCTAATGAGAGGAGTATTCGAACATTATTGAGCTTCGCAACAGAAGCAAGGATCTCCTGGTAATCAATACCATAGGATTGAGTAAAGCCCCTTGCTACTAATTGGGACTTGAGCCTGTCAATGCTCTCAATTGCCTTATATTTCACGATAAAGAGACATTTACAACTCACAATTTTCTTTCCTGGTGGGAGTTCAGTAATAATCCATGTTTCATTTTTCTCTAAGGCCATAATTTCCTCTTGAACAGCTTGTTTCCAACTTGGGTGACTGAGAGCCTCTTGAATATTTGTTGGAATTTGAACATTATCCATCCTTGAAATAAATTCTTGATAGGACTGAGAATTACCTGCATATGATATAATGTTCTTGATTGGAGATTAGGTATAGGTTCGAGTACCTTTCCTCAAGGCAATAGGTAGTTCTAAATAATTTTTGACTTGAATCTCCTTTGATCCTTTTTGTTCTGGTTCATTCTCACCTCCTGTGCTAGTTTCCACAATAATTGGATCTGGTTCAGGTTCTTGAACAATTGTGAGATGCACCAGATTCTCAATCTTCTCCTGAGTTTACTTCTTTCCTCTAGGTAAATACCTTAAGTTCTCTAGAAACTAATAGAAAATTGGATAGACTTGATGGAGGAATATTGGTTGAGAATTGGCGATGTTTATATGAAGTAATATCAGGTTCATGGATTGGATTTAGTGACAAATTTTCTAGATCAGGTTCATAGAGTGAACTTAGTGATAAATTTTCTAGATTAGGTTCACAGACTGGACTTAGTGATATTTTTTTGCCTATTTATTTGGGCTAATTTGTTGTAGCTATAAAGAATCCCAACTCCAAAGCTGAAATTTCTCTCAGATTCTTTCGTTGAATTTCAGGTTTGGAGAAATAAGAATTTTGTTCAAAGAATGTCACATCCATTGTTTCAAATATTTTTAGTGTGTTAGGACAAAAACACTTGTATCCTTTTTTATTTGTGGAGTAACCTATGAAGACACATTTTATGGATCTTGGATAAGTTTACTCCTTTTTTGATGGTATACATGAATAAATGCATAGCACCCAAAAATTTTGAAAGAAGATCTGTTGGTGCATGTAGCACCATAGTCGAACTTATATTTTTGATGTTGTCAAAGGTTCAAAGCTAAGTTCTGTTGTGATCTAATGGATTGATCAAGTATGCATGTTTCTTAATTTGAAAAGTTTTAGTAGGTCATTTGGACCAGATACTGTTAGTGCAGGGAACACCAGAATTGAACCTAAGTTTTAATGTTGTCAAAGGTTCAAAGTTAATGATTATTGTGATCTAATAAAGATTGATCAAGTGTGCAGAGCAAACCTGACTTGACGGGTCTAAAGGACCAAATACTAGGATGAAGTCCAGTTAAGTCAGGAGGACAAGATAACTAGCAGGAAGTCTAGTTAGGTTAGGAGGACCAGATAACTGGTAGGAAGTCTAGTTGGGTCAGTAAGATCAAACAACTGGCTGAAGTCCAGATGAGATATCTAGCAGGAAGACCTAGTGGGTCAGGAGATCAAATGTCAAGTAAAGTCGTTTTGCAAATGGTAAATAAGGTAAGCAACTGGAGGAGAGAGATACACTGAGGACCAATCCCAGTGGGACTATAGGCATTGATCCAACTTGAAAATCTAAGTTGAGACCTACTAGATCTTGATCTTAGTTAGACAAGATCTAAGTCATAAAAATGTAATTGTTCATGTATTTGTTCTAACCCTATTTTGCAAGTATTTTTGTACTAACATCTTTTGCAGGAACTTGAAGTGAAAAATCAAATGAACAGTACTTCAAGAGCCTCGAGTGAACGGAGGTGCCTCAGGTTAACAGAGGTACCTCTGATGAATGGAGGCACCTCAGGTGAGCGGAGGCTCCTTGGGTGAATTGTGTGTTCCTAAAGATAAACTTAGAGGATGAAGTTTCAGCACTAGAGGCGCCCTAGAGAGGATAAACAACAAAGTTTTATTATCGGATGAGATTCACTTGAGGCGCCCCCAATGTCTTATAAAAGAACTCGTCGACCATAGCTTGAAAGCAAAACTAATGACTCAATTCTTTAATCAATACTACTGCTCCGTCACTCTGCGACTATTGTGCTGCGCCAAAATCACGTCCAAGCAACCACTGTGTTGAGATCTTCACATCGACAGTTATCCCAACACACGTGCTCTTCAACTAAAGATTTACTAATCGTGTTGGGTAACGAGTTTTTTTTTGTTAAGGAAGTGTAGGATTGTTACACTTCCATCATCTTTGTATTCAACTTCTCTCTTTGAAGGTTCTTCGAGAGAGAATCTTAGTGGATTACCGTCAAAAACATTCCAAGGGGGCGTGGGCCTTGGAGTAGTAGTCGTTGGGCTATGAACCAAGTAAAAACAAAAGCGTTCTTATTTTTTGCTGTATTATTTATGTTTCATTTATCCACTGCGTACTTGTGTTTTCTTGAAAAGATTTGAAAGTCGAAAAGAAAAGTTTTTAAAAATGAGATTCACCCCCCCCCCCTCTCTCATTCTTCTCGATTTTACAAATACTAGGCACTAGAAATCTCGGCAGATAAGGACACCAGGTAGTGAGTCCATATGGATTAGTAGACCTGACATCTAACAAGATGGATTTGATGGGTCAGTGAGGACCAAACATCAAGTCAGAAGAAAGTCCTAGGGTTAAGGATTAGATGTTGAGTAGAGAAAGTTCAAACAGGTCTAGAGGACTAGATGTTTGGCGTGTAAGTTGAGGTAAGCTTCTGTAGTGGAGTGGAGTGATTCTTCTGAAAAGAAGAACAGTGAGGTCGTTGATGTATATATTTTATATAGGAATT
>JBBUKS010508065.1:0-13688 GCA_038050645.1 Hedychium gardnerianum | reverse complement strand
TACTAGCCAGGATTTGACCCCTAGACCTCATTGTGGCAACACCTCATGCACTAGCCAACAGATCATCCCGTGGGGACACCATAAAACCCTTCAAGCTTCCAGTGAAGTTGGCTCAATTTGACATTAGACAATTCATCAACGACAACTATTAGGTCAGCACCATGATCAACTGCTTGCCCTACAAGACTGTCCATGTTTAGGCCTTTTGAACTCCATCAACCTTTAAATTACAGACAACCTACTTTACGTTTGCATCATACACAAAAAAATTGCAACCACCTCAATGAATGCATGCTAGATTAACCAACAAAAATACCAAAAAACTGGCATAACTAAAAGGCAAAATAAATAATAATGAAGATTAAAACAACCTACACGACTAAGAAAAGTATCTATATCGAGATCACAGTACAAACATTACAAGGCAAGCAACAACCTCAAGACACCTATGTAATTGAATCTAAAAATACACCAACAATTAACTGATAGCCTGATGCTATGATGCATGGACATAATTGAGGTGAGATCCCATGCAGCCGTTGGTTATCGTCTCACTTCGTGTGAGCTAATGTTAGAGCAAGAACCTGATGCAGCCGGCTGCAACCCCCGGGTTTCAGACAGTCTTTCTCCAGCATGGTAAAGCAAGAGCCGAACTAATACAAGCTTGTAACAAGTGACTACGAACACCAGTATCTTTAAAAATGTTGCTGAGGTGAAAATGCAATGTTAGAGAATGGACAGTATGATTGTCAGACACTTGGCTAAGGTGACACCAGTGATCTTGGCATTGTAGTGCGAGTTGTTTTATATAAGTCAAGCTCCCAAAGTATCCACTCAACCACATTTTATGTGGCTAAGCATTGTGATCTTGTGTGGCCAAATGGTTGTGCAAGTCTGATAATGAAGTTGATACAGTCAACTAATCAAAGCATCATGGCAAAAGAAGTTCCATACATGGCAACATGTGCAATTTGAATTCTTCCAACAATGGAAACAAGCTAGACTAATCCATCCTTATTATAAACTCTTTTAATTGCAAAGGTTTGACGTATTATTTTGAAAGCAAGATACACAAGAAATTGTTGGCCATCGTAGAAAGGGAACATGCAACCTGCAACAAAACTATTACTATGACTATCAAGTATATGAAAAGCACATGCAATCTGAGGGGGATATTACACCAAAAATAAGTTGGTATAAGCCAGAGGTAGGATGGATCAAACTAAGTAATGGCTACTCCGACACTTCTGGAATGTTGTTATAAGATATTCTGACGCTTGCTTAGGATGTTGGGTGCAGGTTTGTGTGGCAAATCTATCGTCAGATATCTAGCAATAACCATCAAGGATGGCTTAATTTGGTTTCACGGACAGCTTAAGGGAATTGAAATGGAGAACAATGGGCAAACATTCACCTTCCTGAGGCAGATGACAATCTCAATTCAAGGTTCAAATAATGATATAACAAGAAATAGTCATGATCCGCTTTCAACAATATTGAACATGTGAATTGGTCAAGTGCTTTAATGAGATAAGCATAACACATTTATTTAAGGAACAGGCAGTCATTAACCATGCAAGTCATTACAAAAATTTAGTTTTGAGGTTAAAAAAACATAAGGGATCCATAAGTGCAGATTTTCTTAAAGAATCATTGCTACTAGAGTCTAGTATCACTAACCACAATCTTATTGCCGTTAGCAGCTACGACAGGTTAGCTGATCATCAACTATTCCATAAGCATTTTTGTCAAATTCCAAAAACACTACCTATCCATATATTACAAAATACAGAAAATTTTCAGGGACATGGTAGATGATGAGCTTACATAATCACCTAAAACAAGTGTGTGAGAAATAAATAAAAAGAGAAAATTCTCTGAAGTACCAAATCTTTAAAAAAAAATTCAGTCAAGTAGTTTGTCAGCGATATACTCAGAAAATGATGGAAATGTGATTCTTCTCCTAATCTTAAACATCAGTTGACGAATTACCTTTTGAGTAGAAAGCTATTGAGTTCTTGACATCAGGTATAACAATGACCCACCGCATCGACTGGTCAACTCTTGCAAACACAGTACCAAAAAAAAAAAAAAAAATCAAAAGTAACAGAATCAAACATGGTCAACATCAATAACTGTTTGATACTAATCCAATCTCAAGAAGCAACGCTTACAATTTTCCAGACAAATGTTGCATATACATGTCTCATAGGGAATTGATCATTCTGTATAAAATTAAATAGCCTACCCTTTAAAGATGCACTTTATAGTTGCGGCTGCAAAAGAAAAGCCGACATGGCTACTGTTTTCATGAGAACAGGAAATAATATCCTGTATCAAATACCTGCTAAACAGCATCATCAATTGTTGTCTGACACTAACAAAGTTGCACAATGTCCCGTGAATTTCTCACCAAGGAAATTACTGAATAAAATGTCGTTTAGGTATTCTAGGACCAAAGCAACCTTGTGCAGTGTTTTGCATCTGTTATCTAACCAAATAGGGTAGAAAGACCGAGGTCACCTAGTTGCAGTTCTTTCTTCCGCTGTTCTGCAAGCGGATCTGGGCTCTTCATTATTCTTCTTAGACGTCTGAATATTAAATAAGATGACAGTCATAGTCAGTTGCATATAGAAATCCTAGGGACTTGATCTTAATTTTGTTAGACTTCTTTACATACCGATCTTGAGCATGTTGAGCAGGAAAAGTAGGCATAAAATCTTTTGACTTGGGCAAAGGAACCTCCTGGAACCAGGGATGATTTTGAGCAGCTTCAGAAGTTATTCGCTACATTCACAGCAAACTAATCAATATTGCAAACAGAAAAATAGTAAAAATAGAGAATGGAACTTTCTCAATAAATTTGTTTCAGTATTTACCTTCTCAGGGTCATATGTCAAAAGTTTGTTTAGCAAGTCAAATCCAGCTTCAGAAAGGGTTGGGCGTCCAAAAAAGGATGTGGGAGGAAACTTTTCTCGTAGCTTGTTGTACCTGAAAAAGGAAACAATTCACTAAACAAACTAAAATAATCAAGAACACTTCACCTAAGTGCTAGAGCCACCAAAGCAAGCCATAAAGCTTAGGCATGATCAACCATAGCTTGAGGCCTGGAAAAGGATGGTGTTAATAAGAATGAAGCAAGCCAAACAAAAAAAATTTGCAGGTCAACCAAACAAAAGATGAATTAGACAGTTAATACTTACGGTTGCTTGACAAAATTAACTTTAGCACCAGGTAGTTTAGCAATTCCAGGCCATATCTTTTCATTCGGGGTACCGAGTGTCCTAAATATCTGCAAGACAAATATATTAGTGGAGATAAAGAAACATAAAACTAAGAGCAGAGAAAATTGTTTTAGAAATAAACCTTGTCAAGTTGATCATGCTCAGATTTCCCGTTAAATAATGGTTCCTTTGCTAGAAGCTCTGCCATTATGCACCCTAAAGACCACATGTCAATCGCAGTGGAATACTCCTTAGCCCCCAGTAGAAGTTCAGGTGCCCTATATCATCACAAAAGGTAAGGGAATTGGGATGCCAAAATACACAATCTAAAAGCAATGGTGCCACCAGATTCACAAAGAAAGAATACGAAATCATAAAACACACCAGAACACATGATGAATTGGGTATCAAAACACTACATACCTGTACCATAATGTGACCACCAACGGACTGTAAGGTTTCAAAGGACTTCCATACTGGCGAGCCAAACCAAAGTCACATATCTTTAATTCTCCACGATTGTTTAAAAGAAGATTTGATGTCTTCAAATCCCTAAAAGGAAGAATAATTCATACATCAAAAAGAGTATATAGAGGAAGATAAACGCAATAAGCAAAAAAAACACTAAAAGTGGAAACATAGGACTACCTATGGAGTACCCAGTTGTCATGAAGGTAATTGACACCTGAAAACAGCTGCAACATCAAGCATTTAACCTCACTCTGACTAAATGGTTGTTTCATGGTCTCCATCAGTGCCTTCAAATCATGTTCCATGTACTCCATAACCATAAAAATTTTGTCTAGACTGCTACCAACGACAACTTCCTTAACATCCACAACTGAAGGATGATGAAAAGATAACAATACATTTATCTCTCTAAGTGCAGTGAGAGGAAAACCCTCGGTCTCCTTTTCCATTTTGACTTTTTTCAGTGCCACTATCTCCCCAGTCTTTTTATCCTTTGCTCTGTAGACAACACCATAGGTACCTTCATCTATTTTATTAAGCCTCTCAAACACATCAACACTTCTACAACCCTGCAACATATTTATACATCTTATAGGTGGTTGTGCTGGATCTGGTGTCTCAGACTTCTGGTCCTCATCTTCGGAGTCAGTTTCAGAAATTTGATTGCTAGAACTTGCATTAGACCCAACAAGGTCAACATCCATATCGTCATTTATTCCCAACTCAGCATCCCCATCATGGTTTCCATGTTCCCTTGAATCAGATAGTTTAGCCAAAGTCACTCCAGAAATTTCTGCCATGTTAACTTCGACTAACTTAGGTGTAGCCATTTTCTTGTGCAAATGCTGCCCTGCTGAACCAGACAAAGGGCTACTCTTTTTCCTTTTAGTCACTACGTCCACCTTGAAATTTTCACCTCCATCATCGAAAGAACTGTTTCCATCTGCCCATCTGGAGAAAGAAATACTCCGAGCTGGCATAGGTTCATCTTCAAAATCATCCACCAGATTTTCCTCCTGATTAGTACTTGCCAGCAAGTATCGGGATGACTCGACAGAGGCATCTGAATCAAAAGGTGACGAACTCTTAGCAGATGGTAAAACATCATCAAGAGAATAAGGCGGAACAAACCCCTGAGGCCGTGGAGGTGGTGGAGGCAGGGTATCATTGTCAATCCTAGTGTTCTTACTGCTAGAAGTGGCAATAGTGGATCGCTTACTGTCATCTTTATCCCAAATGATTGGAGAGAATTTCCGCTTCTTGCTATCCATCGAGTAATTCTCATTGTCCTGATTCTGAGACACATTCTCCTGGATCTTCGAGATAGGTGCTCGAGCATCATCTGATCCGCTTCCACTGGACAACTCCCCAGCCTCTCGGTCCACGTCTTTCCCCGATTGACGTTTCATTTTCTGACTGTTCTTGCTTCCCTCACTAGAATTGCTCGAATAGGGTGTGTGATGGGAGCCATTAATCACTTCCCTATTCTTGGTGTCTCTTTGCGCAACCCCAATCCTATCACGAAAATCTCGATCACCCCGTCCTTCGTACCTACCGAGGCCACCATCATGTAAACGATCCCGGTAATAATCCTTCCTCCCCGAGAGCTCTACATCTACCTCCCGGTCCCAGAACTCAAGATCTCTATACCCACTATGCCTACCAGCTGCCATAACGCGAGGAAACCCTAAAAATCTGGTATTCACGAAGAAACCCTAAAAACAAGAAAGGGGCGAGGGCGAAGAGAAAACCTAGAGGGACGAAACACTGAAATTCACCAAACGTCGAAGAAGTAGATATCCTGAGAAATCAATACGGAACCAAATTTGGCTAGAATTAATCGGCAGGACGCGAACACCAACAAGAATCAACGAATCTGCTGACGGAAAACGCCGAATGAAAGGAATCAGCCAGTCGGAGTAGTAGGAGATACTAGGAAGCGCCTTGAAGACAGACCTGACCTTGGCGAGGGAGGACTCCGACGGCGGCCGGCCAAGAGGCAGCGCCTTTGCCGGTTGAGAGAGAGAGAAAGAAGCTGAAGCGGTGCTAAGTTTATATTGCGGAGGAAGAACGATTGCTGCGACGCGGAGGCGGCTGCGTTTTGCGACAGCGAAGCCGGATGCGGGATGGGGTTCGTGAAAACCTTGGTTCACTCGATAAAAATACCTAGTAAATGTACCCACTAGGATATTGGCTATTCATGCGGACCTCCATGGCCTGACCTTGCGGCTAAAACTGTGTGTTGCGGTCCAAAATGGCAACAATAGCAAATCGGATCTAGATAACTTGGCTCGGAAGAAATTCTGATTCTCTTGCAGAACCTGCACCCGATCCGATCCGATCCGGTAACCCGAAATGATGGTTTGTCGGATTCAGTAATATTTATATTTGGACACAAATAAAACAACCTCTCAAATTATATAAATCAGGAAAGAACATCCCTATCCCTGTTTTCACGGGATGAGCTGATGACTAGTGCATGAGATGTTACCACAATGAGGTCTTAGGGTCAAATCCTGACTAGTAGCTAGGTTCCTGCCCTCCTTATGCACTAGTCACTATTCGGGCTGACTAGACTAGCCCTCGTGATTTACCTCCTCCATGTTGGTCCTGGAACGGATTGACGGGGGCGCTGGGACGAGCGTTTCACCTTTTGCCACAGGGAAAGAACATCCCTTTTATATAAAACAAATAAAAAAAATACATCATTAGATATTTTATCTTCAAAATATCTCTTATCCAATATTATTATACTCATTGCTAAAATGTTATTCCTCACTTTTTAGTGTTATTTTAGCAGCTCTCAATTAGCTGTTATACTATGTAAAAATTAATAAAATAGTTGTTACAATTATTTTTAAATAATTTTAATTAATTTAAAATAATTTTAATAAAATTTAAATAATTTTAATTAAATTGATAAAAAATATTTTGATATAATAACATTCAGAGTTTAGTATTTAAAATTAAAGTTTTTTAAGATTTAAAATTTAGTCACAATGTGTACTTGTTACTTGTTACAGTATATAAAAATTATTTGGTAGCTATTATAATATAAAAAACTTAATTATTTCAATGTTCAAGATTTTAAATTTATGATTTAGCCATAATATATACTCAATAGTTACTGTAACGTGTAAAAATTATTCGGTAGTTACTATAATATCAAAACTTAATTATGTTATTAAAATCTTAAATCATAAATTCTAAATATTATTATATTAAAATATTTGTTATCAACTCAATTAAAATATTTTTTATCAACTCAATTAAAATTATTTATATTTTATCAAAATTATTTTAAACCGATTAAAATCACTTGAAAGCAGTTAAAGAACTTATTAAGTAATTACTATAATATTATAATAATATTATAAAGTGTTATATATTATAGTAGTTATCCAATAATATTGTAAATAAAAATATTCCCACAATAAAATATCTAATAGGATACTCTTTTGATTTATTTTTATTATTATTATAAAAAAGGGTCTGTCATTTGATGATTTATTTAATTTAAGCGTCTTTTGATTTTTACCCTTCATATTTTTCTTAAAATATAAATATTAAAAAACCTTTAAAATGTTTTCTAAAAATTATTTTTTCGAAACCAAGACACAGTTTAAAGATTTTCTTAAACAACTTCTTTATTTTTTAGAAGAACACATTTATTTTGTTTAGTTTAAACTGAGTTATTACAAAATGAGCTTCTTTTAGCTGCAGTTAATGATCCTAAAAGATAATAATCATCTGGCTCTTAAACCAATACATCTCAGTACAGTTAAGGAGTTAATTACTATCAAGGTGGAGAGATCAACAACGTAAATTTATTTATCTGCTAAAGTCTTTGTATATGATTGTGCATTCATTGAAAGCATAAGAACACTATATTTAATTTTCTGCTGCTGCTTCCACCAATTGCATAGCAAACAAATTGCAGAGATCCATCAGCAAGTGGTACCGTGCAGTGTCCTTCATGATGAACTTAATGATTCATTCTGGTCCAGTGAGTCATGAAAAATTGTCCTGCTGACCAAGTCAACGTGGAAGAACCATTGTTTTCACATCCAGTTTGGTAACATTTATTTGTATATTTACTTCTCATGAATTTGATCTAGTTAACTTTGATCAAATCAATCTGTAGATAATGTGTGAAACATCAAACAGCACAAAAGCAAGGCAGTGCAGAAATGACTTTCCAGATTAAATTTCAAGAGAATGAGATTACAGAGTAGGCATGGTGCCATCAGGATCAGCAGAATTGTTTAACCTCAAACAATGCACCAGTAATTTCTTCTCCTGTGATCCTTGAATCATCATGATATAGCATGAAAAAACTTCATCCTAGTTGCCAAAAACAAAAACTGAAACATGAGATTGATACAACTTTTGAGTAATTCAATGAGTTCAGCTCGAATGGCATACGCTGTTCAAAGATCTCATCCAGGATACAGAACTCATCTTAGACTTCAATGACTTCTGCGTGAATCTTTCGTTGTCTTGCGCAGCAAGAATCGAAGCAGCAGCAATGGAGGAAGCTCGATACGCCACTAGATTCATCGCTGCATTGATCGACAACAAATGAAAAGATTCACTGACAGGAGAAGCCACAATTGTTGGGATCACTAACCTTCAATGTTTTCGAAGATGAGCTTAATGGCCTTCCACTCCATTGCTTTGGATGAACAATGATTGAGGTAGGAGAAAGGTGTGACCCTGTTCATCCTCCATTCCAAGGTGCTCAAGACCAGAAGCTCCATCCTCTGTACCGCTTTGCCGTCGAACCGGTAGTCCTCGGTTTGGAACTCTGTCAAAGACAAGGCTTTGCACTCCTCCATCTTCACGGCCAGGGACAAGCAAGACACCGAGAGCAATTGAATCTTCCAGCATTTACCTTTCTGTCAATGAATCCATGAATAAACAATCATTGAAGGGATTATATTGATTCAGTGCAGCAGCACTTACAGTGAGATCGATAGTTTGATGCGTCAAGTGGTCGAAGTAGCTCAAGGCAACGTAAGCTGTTCTCAAGCAGAGCCCGAAGAAAGCCTTCATCCTCATGATCCATCGAACCACATCCGGCCGAGCGGATTCCATGGAAGAGGAATCAAGCTTTGGATGGCAGAAGCATCTTTCTCTCCTCAGCAACGACTCTATGTATTCGTCGTCTGTTTCCAAAGCTACAGAGAATGGAGAAACCATGAAGCTCGAGTCCGCCATTGTCAAGGAGCTCTCGAGGTCGCAGAACAAGAGACAAAAGCTTCTCTATAAAGCTCCAATTTGCTGTTGTCTTCTCCGCAGTCATTCTTTAAGCATAGATGTACATTGTGCATCGGAGAAAAAGATTAAAATAGTTATGTCAACTATACGAGCACAATAAATGGCTAGAGAAAATTAATCATTTAGAACTGCTAGTCTGCTACTTATAGTAAAAAAAAAACATCTTTGTTCTTAAGGGTGGACCATTGATCAGCCCCACTGTTCTTCCTCATATTAATTAAGGGTGGATGCCAGATCCAGCAGCCCTGGTGTTCCTCTCCTTGTTTGCCGGCATGAGATATCAGCCAATCAGTTGCTACTTGAATTGCAAAAAAAGGACCTTCTTCAGCTTCTTAGTTGCTTCCAGTTCCAGTAATGGATTTTGAAGGCTGCTTTATGTCATTGGAAAAGAGGAAGATGTGAATGCCAATGTGAAACAGAGAGCTAGCTAGTGATGAATTGCTTGGTGAAGTACTACAATGGTGGTCACTAGTTTCAATACTAACACCGAGTAAATAAATCACGAGACTAATTTATTGGTGAAGTACTCCATGAAGGTACGTTCTACAGTACAATGAACTAATGAAGAGGGGACCTTCACACAGCTTGTTCATGAAGTCTCCTTTGAGGAATAACTAATTCAAATTGTGGTTTCAAAATGAATAATCCGGGTGCAACGTATGATTTAGTAATAATCATTAACAGTATTTAAGAAAAAGAACGTCACAATATCTTCACAAATTAGAGGACAGATTTAAACTGTCCAATTGGATTAAATCCTTGTCGAGAAGAAAAACTTTTGTATCGTCATAATTACAATTGTAATGGAACAACAAAGTGTCGACTGATCTAACAAGAACAGATTCCACAGAAATGGGATCAAAGTCAAGCAAGTCCTCTTCGGCGACCGAGTCAGTCGGCGGAGAGCTTTCTTCGCGGCCATGGCTTCTCACTGTCACCCAGTTCTCGTCCCACGTCCAATTCTGAGCTGCATTACCGGCCAAGCTCTTTATTCTTTCAAGCGGGTCCTCCTCCGGCACCTCTACTTGGTCTAGCACATCCTCGTCGTCGGAGATCAGCTCCCAGAACGACTGATCCAGAGTGGTCACCGGAGAAACCCGGTCGAAATTGACATCGCAATTCGACGTGGACTGAGGATCCAGAGAGCCGGAAGAAACAACGAATGGGTGGCGGAGGAGCTCCGCCGCCGTCCACCGCTTCCGCGGGTTCCTCACCAAACACTTGCTCAAGAACTCCTTCCCCTGTTCCGACATCGAGCTCGGGAATTCCGGCACGTCGGTGGAAAACGCGATCCGGTGGAGAGCGCTTACGGGGTCCGCGGCTTCGGGCCACGGCGGCCGTCCCGTGGCCATCTCGATCACGGTGCACCCTAAGGCCCAGACGTCCGCCGGCGCGCCCTGCTCCTCCCCGCGCGCCACCTCAGGCGACATGAACAGGGGCGTGCCCGAGATCGAGCACTCTGCCGCCTCACCCGCCAGCCGCGCGCACCCGAAGTCGGCGAGCTTGGCGCGGCCGTCGGCGCAGAGCAGCACGTTCCGGCTCTTGATATCGCAGTGGGCGACGCCGGCGGAGTGGAGGTAGGCGAGGCCGCGGAGGACGTCCCGCGCGTAGCAGCGGATGGCGGCCTCCTCGAGCCGGCCGCCGTGCTGCTCGATCGCGTCGGAGAGGGATCCCCCCGGCGCGTACTCCACGAAGAGGTCGAATCGTCGGCGGAATCCGGGGGGCGGACCGGCGACGTCGAAGCCCAAGTAGGAGACGACGAAGGGTGAGTCTAGCGCGGAGAGGATTCTCCGCTCGCGCTGCAGCGCGGCGGAGCAGCCTATGTCAGCGGACTTAACGGCGAAGATCTCGCCGGAGGAGGCGTCAGTGGCAAGCGACACAGTTCCGCAGGCTCCTCGGCCGATCGTCCGGCCACGGCGGTACTCGCGGATCGCCATCGTTTGAACTCGAAGGCTCGAAGCGCAAGACTTGAGGACTTCGAATCTTCTCTTCTCTTCTTTGCATTTTTAAAAGTCCAAAGGCGGCTCCGGTCGTGTTCCATGCGCCACGTGTAGACAACGGAAGAGGAAATCAAGTCAACGAACGCAGGCACTAAATGGTTGACAATTAATGTTCAATCGAGCACTGCTAATTCAAAGTTCTAATTGAATTTATTCAAATTAATTATCGCGTTCCAGAATGGAAGACTGTTTCCACTGTCTTGTCAATTTAATTAACTGATATTTAATTAATCCACATAGATACAAATTAAGGGATAATATAAATCCCGACCGTATTTTTAGTAAAATTTTTAGAAAAGTTTATGAAACTAAGAACGTGAATAAATTTTTTTGATCATTATGAATATGAGATTTAAAGTCTTTAGTTCAGAGTAGTAGTGAATTTTTTTTTTTTTTTGGAGATGGACCTTAATTAATATATTTGATTATTTTTTTTTATTGTGAAAAGAATAATAAATTTTTATATTTTTGATATAATATATTGGGAATTATAAAAAAAACTCATTTAAAATTTTAATCATTAAAAATATTTTAATAGATTTTTATTTTTTTTATATGACATTGAGATGATATATTAAAAACTATAAAAAATTCATATAAAGATTTAATTATTAGAGATGCTCTTAAGGGAATTAGATGAGATGATTAAGGAAATAAATGTGTGTGTGAATACATTAATAATAATTGAACGGGGTCAAAGTCAACTCCAAACCTGAATTGTTTTTGTATTGTGAAACACCGGGACTGGGTGCATGCGCATTGACGGCCGGGTCAACCCGTTTTCCACGACGCCGGCGTCGGAGTCCCCCGCGAAACTTCGTGTCCGTGTAAGTGCGGAAAGGTCTAAATACGATTGCGGTCAAAACCCGGAAAGATCGAGTCAACCTTTATGGGACCCAAGTGTTTCATCACGAGATGCGGAAAATGACGAAAGGCCGAAGGCCAAGTCCATATCAGGCCCGGCTCAAAAAAACCCAACAACTTGACTCAAGTTCCACGCTATAATTTACTCGATAAAATCTTAAATCTTTAGGGCTTGTTTACCGTTATTCACACCTAAGCGTGCGAGTGACAGACAGGTAAGACAGCCATTAATTTTGTCCGTTATCATAATTTGCAACTAGGTTCCTATTTTTTCTTTATATTAATTATTATTCAAATTAATTAAATTAATATTTATTTTTTTAGTATTGATTATGAAATGAATTGACAAAAGTGTTGGGATGAATATTTCATCTTTTATTATCACCATTGGAGAAAGAAAGGATGACTTTTTATTAAATTGGCTAGGGCTGTAAACAAGTCAAATCGAGCTAAGTTTTAGGGTGTTCAAGTTTGTTTAATAAGATAACCGAGTCAAATCGAACCGAACAGAAAATGAACCAAACTTTTGAAATGATTATTCAAGCTTGACTTGGTTTATTTTTTATGAGCTTGAGTTTGTTGAAGCTTGGCTTGAACTTGGTTTGTTTAGATGTTATCGAGCTCTCACTTCAAGCTTGACTTGAGTTTGATTCGTTTAGATATTATCGAGCTCTCAATTCAAGTTTATTTGATTGTTTGAATTTTTTTTCTTATTTGATTAGTTATTGAACTTGATAATTCAAACTTATTTGTTTATTTTATTTTATTTATTTAGCATATTGATAAAAATTTTATTAATGAATATGATTTTTCACAAACGTTGTTCACGAACGTTATTCATAAATATTGTTCACGAATGTTATTTACGAATATTAACGAGCTGAACACATATATGTTCAAGCTTGTTTATTTAGTTTAACGAGTTGTTCAAATTTGTTTGTTTAATTTATCTTGTGTATATTGAACGAATATAAACAAACTCTTATCAAATTAAACGCCAAATTTATTTATGAATGTTTGATTCATTTGCGATAATTAACACTCAAATTATGAAATTATCAAAAGACATCATATTTTAATTTTTACTAAAGAATGTATTTAATTCCAATAATACTTTTTTTCCATGAACAGTTTTACACAAACCTATTTTCTGAAACATCCCAGCCACATAATATTTAAGTCATCCAAACATCATATTGAGCTTCGTGCTTATACCTGTTTTAACCATAATTCTTCTCGCACAAAATATGTATATTCTGACAGTACAGCTGTTGGATAGGTCTATAAAAAAATATTTTAATTTTATTTGAGAAATTTTTTAATAATATTTTTTTATATGAATGTAATAGATATTTTATAGTGTCGTATCATGGATTTTTTGACTTGAGTCGAGTATAAAAAAGAAGGATCATCTTATAATATCTTATTGTTATTTTAATTAAAAAAATATCTCGCTAATCATTCATAATTTTTTTTATCCAATATGAATCATGTTTTCAATCTTCTATTTTAGGGTTTTTGATAGGATCGTGTGATTCTACGATCCGATCTTGACCGATCCGATCTTGATCCCAAATAGATCATGCGTAGGATCACGATTCTATAAATTATGGTTGAACAACAAGCAATAATTTGAATAAGGGAAGGGAGAAGGCTGAAAGGACAGTTATAAATAATTATTACTGATGTGAAAAGCGGAATTGTTATTGTGAAGAGAGGAAATAAAAACTTACTGCTCTTACCGCTTGCTATTAGTGTCTAGCAAATGAAAAAGTTAGTTGACAGGAAAAAGAAGAAAAAAATAACTTTGTTATTGTCGTCGAAGAAGAATATAGTAGAGGGAAGAAGG
>JBBUKS010508056.1:0-13690 GCA_038050645.1 Hedychium gardnerianum | reverse complement strand
TGCTGCCGGGAGAACGTAGCTCACGCAACAAAGGTATAACTCTAATAATCCCTTAGTATACGGGTTTCCTTCGCATGAATCTTCTGGAAGATCTTGATTTTATTCCGCTGCACGTGTGTTGTGTTTTGTGCTCAAGATCCTAACATATATGAGTTCATGTCAAATCCTACCTCTGAACTTGAGCCTGTGTTTAAATCTGTGCATGAAAATCCCAACTTTGTATTGGAAATATGAGACTTGACAAGGCATACTAAAGGAAGAAGATGATTATCCCTGAAGTAATGCAAGTCCAAGAATCCAACCCAGATCTTGAGGATGAAATAACAATTTCTAATTCTTCATTACAAGTTAAAATTGAATCTCATGTAGATGATGAGCACTTAAATATTGCCATTGTTGTTAGGAAACCATTTCTATTAGGAAAGGAACTAGAGAACGCACAAACAACCTTTATATCCTCTTGCAAACTTCCTATAATTTTCACTTTTTTATCATCACATAAAGTCTTCTTAGTTAAACCTGAAGACCATTGTCATCCATAACACCTTATCCGAGGTATTATCCAATGAGAAATGGAGGCACTAGAGAAGAACAAAACGTGAGAATTGATGAAGTTGCTAGAAGGGGAAAAAAAATTGAAGGGTATATGGGTCTATATAGTGAAATATAAAACGAGTGGATTAACAGAGAAATATAAGGCAAAAGTTGGGATCCAAGGGCTATACTATGGGATTGATTGCGTGGAGACTTTTGCTCTAGTTGTAAAAATGAATGTTGTTAGAATTTTACTATCATTATCAGCTAATTAGTTGGGAGATAATAGTTTGATGTAAAAATTGCATTTTTGCACAAAGAACTAGAGGAAGAAATTTATTTGGAGGTTCCACAAGGATATAAAGATAGTTTGGATGTATGATTGAGATGTGCATCATTGTGGCAAGGAGAACACATACACTTTCATGTTCAGCAACAAGAAGGTATTATTGAAACTTATGCAGACTACTGAAATAAAGAGATACAAGCAAGAAAAGGCAAAGAATTATGTTAATAGTGAAAATTTTCTTTATATTCTAACCAAGAAAAATTTTCAGCAAGAAAGCAAAGAAAATTCTGATATAGATGCTCTTATAATCAAAGAAGTATCTGCTACCAAAGCTTCCTCAGTTCCTCTAGAAATCAACTTTTCTGATGTGGATCTAGAAGAATTACCCAGTGAGCTTCCACCAATGTGTAAATTCAGCATGCTATTGAATTTTGTGTCAGGTTCACAACTTCCCAATCTACTAGCCTATCGAATGAATCCAAGTGGTCACAGAGAATTGAAAAGGCAAGTGGATGAACTATTGTCCAAGGTTCTCATCCTGGAAAGTCTAAGCCCATGTGTTGTCCTTGCATTGTTGACGCTAAAGAAAGATGGTAGCTGGCGCATGTGCATCGACAATCATGCGATCAATAAGACCACCCTCAAATATCAATTCCTCACCTTGATGATATGTTGGATACGTTAATTCGTTCTTGCATTTTTCAAAAATTAATTTGAAAAGTGTGTATCATCAAATATGCATAAGGCCCAGAGATGAATGGAAGAAAGCTTTCAAGACTAAAGATGACCCCTATGAATGGTTTGTCATGCCTTTAGGTCTTTCTAACGCTCCTAGCACATTTATGTGCTTTATGAATCAGGTACTACAACAATATATCGGAAAGTTTCTTGTTGTTTACTTTGAAGATGTCTTAATTTACAACAAAAGTAAAGAAGATCATCTTACCTAATTGCAACAAGTTACAAGGGTTCTTCGTAGAGAGAAGTTTTATATAAATTTAAAGAAATGCTCATTTATGACTTCATCTGTGGTATTCTTGGGTTTACTATTATGGCCCCTATAATTGATTGTATGAAGAAAGACCAGTTTACTTGGACCAACACTGCTACAAAAACTTTATAAGAAGTAAGAAAAAGATTGGTCGAAGCACCAATTCTTCGACTACCGATATTGGAGGGATATTAAGTTAAGAAGGGCATCCTATTACATATTTTAGTGAGAAGTTGAATGAGGCAAACAATGTTATTCCACTTACGATAAATAATTTTATGCGGTAGTTCAAGCTTTGTATTATTGGCGGCACTACCTCCTTCCACAAGGAGTTTGTTTTATATTCTAATCACCAAGCTATTCAATATATCAACTCCTAGGAAAAACTAAGTAATCAGCATGGGAAATGAGTCTCTTTCTTCTATATGGATGTACAAGTGGTGGGATTTGAACTACTCAAGAAAGACTATCCTTTGTGCAAAGATTTCAACAATATATTTGCTGCTTTGATTGTTGGACAACATGGAGACTTTCTAGATTTTCGTCGCATAATGATTATCACTTTAAAGGAACTCAATTTAATTAATCGAATACTTCTCTTCATGAACAAGTGATATGCGAGTTACATGCTGGAGAAGCAACATGTTATTTTGGAAGTGATAAAATTATTGCAATGGTTGAAGATTGTTTTTATTGGCCTAACCTTAAAAAGGATGTGACCAAGATTGTCTCTCAATGTCGCACATGCAAATTATTTAAAGGAAGAAAGAAAAATACTGATTTATATATGCCTCTAACATGTGCCACATAAGCCATGGCAAGATCTAAGCATGGATTTTATGTTTGGTTTGCCTAAAAACATGAGGACATGACTCTATTTGTGGTGATCGGTTTTCAAAAATGGTTCACTTCATTCCATACTCAAAAACTTCGGATGTTGTTCACATTGCTAAACTTTTCTTCAAGGAAGCTGCTCGTCTTCATGGGTTTCCATTAACAATGGTTTCTGACCAAAATGTAAAGTTCACAAGCTACTTTTGGCGAACTTTATGAAAATTGATGAATACTAAGCTAAGGTTTTTTTCTTCTTTCCACCCTCAAACAGATGGACAAACATAGGTTGTTAACAGAAGTTTGGGTGAGTTACTTTGTTGCTTGGTTGGAGATCATGTTGCAACATGGGATCAAATTCTTCCTATGGCTAAATTCACATATAATAGTTCGGCAAATAGATCGAGTGGACGTAGCCCATTTGAAATTGTTACAAATATGCTTCCTAAAAAGCTAATTGATTTGGTTCCTTTACCGTTGGAGGCAAAATCAAGTGTTAAAGTTGATGCTTTTAGCAAAACCCATACAAAATATACATGATGTCAAACGGAAAATTGCTCCAAGCAATGAAAGATATAAAACACATGCTAATTTGAAAAGAAAGTTTGTTGAATTTAAGGAAGGCTATATGGTTATGGTTCGTATAAGGCCATAATGATATCCAAGAGGGGTTTATAAGAAACTTCATTCAAGGAATGTTGGACCCTATAAAGTTTTAAAGAAAATAAGCTCTAATGCTTATGTCCTTGATCTACCAACAGACATGGGTATTAGCAATATCTTGATCTCACGTTATATTATGGACATGAAGATGTTATGGCAAGTAATGAACATAGCGCTCATTTGCCATCGATTCAAACATTGAAAGAAGAAATTGAAGATGTAATGATTATCAGATTGTGTCAGAAAAGGGAGACGGTTATCAAAAGTATCTTGTCAAATAGAAGGTACGACCCCTTTCTAAATACACATGGATTATTGATGATGAATTTCAACATCTTTATGAAAGATTTCATGCTTTTGACTCGCTAGGGACGAATTCTTCTCACTCGGGGAGAGTTAATGGAGACAAGTAGCAATCTCCATTACAATTCTATAAACAAAAAAAAAAAAAAAAAATCTAAAGCTCAACTATTAATTTGCATATCTTGGAAGATGATAAACCTACTTGGGAAATAATATAAAGTTCATCAATTCCAGAGGCTTGAAGTCAAAAGCCAGCTTTAAATGTCCGACATTAAATGTCTAACAATTCCAATATGCTTTAACTTCTCATACTTGGAAAATTGTAGCATCTGTATGAGTCTTTTACGTTTCCTATGTCTTTATCAGTCCTTTTGTGTTTTCGATGAGACCATCTACTAACATTTATGTTTCCTATGTGTCTTTACGAGTCCTTTGTGTTTTCAATGAGTCCACGTACTAGTATAAATATGTTAATGCTGGGATAGGAAATAGATACTGAGTTTTGAGTGTTCTCTTAGATTGTGTAATGCAATCTCCCTATGGTGTGATGCCGAACCCTTAGGTGTGATACCTAAGCTTCTACAATACTTTACCATTTAATCCCAAATTTTTTTACTCCCCAAACCTTCCAACATTCAGTCTCTCTTCTTGTGTTGAATCACCATGATTGAAAATTCCCATATAAAATATATTTTTAAATATTTATAAAAATCTTAGGACTGTAAAATAAGATCAAAAAACTAAAGTTTTCAATGCATTCAAATCTTATGCCAAATTTTGAAAATAGAATAAATTTCTTTAGAGACCTATTTTTCCCATTTTGCCCTAAGAAATTATGGTATAACAAGTATGTCTATGAATTTTCATTATTTTTAGAGATCTATAGAATTATTAGCAATTTTGAGGATTTTGGTTGATGAGTAGCTACAAAATTCAATTGATTGCGCCAAGAATGCCAAACAAGTTCACTGTGAAGTTCAGTCGACTAAAACATCAATTTCAATTTCAACTAAAATTTTAAGATTATTTACCCTCAAGTGTTGTTCACCCCCAAACGTCTCACGGACTTAGATAAGTATAAGAATTCATAGTTCATAAATTTTAGGAAGCATTGTTGGTGCAAAATCATATTTTAAGGGGGAGAATGTTGGGATAAGGGGGAGTCTTAATTTTTAAGAAGTACCTTGAGGAAAAAAAATCACCTAGGCTTAAGGCAAGTGGTTTCTTAAAGGGGACAGACACTTCTATTAAGGTGAATATTGAAAAAAGGAGGAGAAACTACCTTGTGAACTTGAGTGTAAAGGTTGATGTATAAAATTGGTATCTAATTTACAAGTGGGTTTGTTCATTAGAGAATATTATCAACATTTGATATATAGTTTCAAGGTTGAAACTTGTTCGAAGAGTAAGGGGAGATGAAATTTAAGGTTGAATTTGTGATTATGAAGAGGGACTTGATTGCATGTGTTTTTTTTTTTATATTTTGATCTAGTATCAAGTAATCTCAACAAGTTGTATACTTGTATTTTTCGAGTACCCAATCTTGTTAACATATAGTTAGTATATCATGAAGAAGTCAAGGTTGAATTTTGATACTTAGTTGTGATTTTACAATTACATCATCTTATTAGTGGTGCTTTGATCAAATACAACTAGTATCATGTTGTTAGTGGTACTTTGATTAAATATAACTAGTATCATGTCATTTGAGCATTGGAATCACCTTTCAAGGGGGGAGTAAAAGGAAAAAAAATGGAATTATGTTCAATGATGATGTGTTTTTGATGTATCATACAGGGAGAGATACCGGGAGAAGTGAGAGGTTTAAGTTAGACCCTTCATTTAAGTTTACATTAAATTTAAGAGGTAGGAGAAGTAAGAAGTTGGGATTTTTCAAGCTATGATTAACAAATTAGGAATCTTCATTCAATTGAAAAGGGGAAGAAGTGAAAGATTTCAAAAAGGGGACAAGAATCTTCACTTGATTGCAAAGGGAGAGAAGTGAGAGATTTCAAAAAAGGGGAGAAGATGGAGGTTTAAGGTCTAAACTCTTTAATTTACTCAAATTAAGAGGAAAGTCAAAATTAATTCAAGAAGGGATAGAAAATTGAAAATTAGTAACTTCTTATCTGACAAGTGTTGAAACATGTAGCCAAATATAAAAGTTATTTGAATGTGACCTAACTTAAATGGATGGTCAAACATCTAAAAGAGAGACTATTGGTGCAATCATGCTCTTAAACATGTGGTTTTGATGTATTAAGAAAAAGTTTAAGGACTATATTGTGTTCATTGATGTGGTCTATCAATTGTATAGGTGCATGTTACTTGAGGTTGAGATTGCAAGCGTAATGGATAAAATCTAATTGGGTCATGGTCGATCGAATATTTGGCAAACTGAAAGTCCAAGTAGATCGAGAATCAGATACTTGACAAGTGAAAGTCACAGAATGAGGGAGACCGAATGCTTGGAAAGTGAAAGTCCCGACAAGTCGTAGTTGATTGGATGCTTAGCAAGTGGAAGTCCCAATAGATTGAGGTGATCAAATGCTTGGTAAATGAAAGTCCGGCAAATCAAGGTTAACCAAATGCTTAGCAAATAAGAAAGCCCCGAAAATAAGCTTTCTTGCACATAAATTCACAGGCGCAACCTCTTGGCAAGTAACTTCCGGTAAAGTTAAGAGTCAAGTGCACTTGTATAAAGGGTTACGAGTATGGGACTATACTTAAGTGAGGACTCGATCTTAGAAATGGCCTAAGTCCATGATCCAGTCAACTGAGAGGTAAATTCATTCAACTGAGGGGTAAATTCAGTCAGTTAAGTTGAGTCAACTCGTGAGTCGACTCAAACTTGGACAAAAAGGAATGGTATCTTTTTGTTAACAGAATGTTTTTATTCGATGGTCAATGGAAAAACTAAAGAGGGGTCGTTGATCACATACAATCAAGTTGCAACCCTCAAATAACCTAGAAACTACAACACTTCGCCAACATATGGCAAATACAGTCAGTTGAAGTATCCATTGAGATGCAGCAGACTGATGTAATCAAGTCAACCGTCATGATACAGTCGACTAATCACGTGCCAGAAAGCAAAATGTAGGTTGAAGAAAGGGTGAATTGATTGTTTATAAATATGGGGAAAGGAACAATGGGAAAACTACTGAAAGTGCTTATTCTCTCTCTTTGTTTTAGTATTGTTATGCTCTAATTGTTTTCATTCTTGTAACTCTTCTCGTACTGCATTTCCATTGTATAAAAGAAGTGTAAGAGGTTTTTTTCCAATAAGGAAAAATTTAATGGATTGCGAGGAGTGATTCATGGATTAGTCATATGCTGTGGAGTAGGAGTCAGGGTTCCGAACCACATAAAACCCTAGTCTTAGTGTTGCTTACTTATGTCCTTCATTTGTATTTTGTTTTCTGTTGCATACAAATTTGAATTATAAACCTAAGCCAGCAACCAGAAGCAATCGCCTATTCAATCCCCACCCCCTAACTTCACTGACTATCCAACATGCATCTCACTCACATTTTACAACATTAAGAATATTTTGCTTTCATATTGCTCTATCCTCAATGTTTAATAGACTTGAATTTCCATTGGGTTTATCGCTCATCATTGAATTGAATTGTAGTATTCAAGGAACGACTCATTAACGAGTCGTAGGTTGTGAAATAAGAATTGAGGTTCCGAACCACGTAAAATCTTAGTCTTAGCAATGCTTACTTATGTCTTTCATTTGTATTTTGTTTTATGTTGCATATTAATTTGAATTGTAGACTTGAGAAAGCAACTGGAAGTGATTGACTATTCCCCTCACTCACATTTAACAACATTGGAAATACTTCATTTTCATATTGCTCTATCCACTGTATTTTATAGACTTGAATTTCCATTGGATTTATTGCTCATAATACACTCCCAAAATCCTTGAATTGTATTGTAATGTTCAATATCAGTTCTATTGCCATACAAAATTCAAGGACAAATGTGATTGGCATTACACATGAGTCTCATAATTACACAACTTGAAAGTGCTTTTTATCGTCTTTTTTCTCTTTGGTGGCCTTATCACTACTTTAAATTCACACTCATCTTAGTCATCCTAATCTTTACATTTTAAAATATATGATTATGTAGTTTGGCTAATCTCAAGACTCTTTAGCATGAATCATTTTAATTAGAAAACATACTAGGTCTTTATTCCCTAATAGTGGTCTATAAGGGAGCATCAACACCTTCTTTTAGTTCATTCTTAGCTAGAGTTCAGTTTATAAACGTGGTGTTGTCTCAATGTTTTGTTTACCATTAATATAAAAGTTCCTAGCCGACCCCACAGTGGGATAACGCGCGGTTGTTGTTGTAATATAAAAGTTCCTCTTATAATCTTTTCATGAGATTTTTCTTCTGTGTGATAGTTATTCTCATAATTCATTAATTTCATCCTAATTGCTTGTGAGTTTGGAGTTCAACTATGGTGTTGCATCACCAGGTCACCAATTGCCTGTTAAAAATGAACTAAAATAACTACTGTAAATTAACAAAGCACACTAATCCAAAGCGCACAATCAAGAGAAAAGAAAGAGGAAACTACAAATAACTAAAACAAGAAAGTTAACAGTATAAACCTCACTGATTTTTGATGAAGTATCTGCATCAACTGTAGACATATCTATGTATCCTTTTCCTGTGGAGATTTGCTCAAGCACCCCATCTTTGTCAAAGACAACCTGAAAATAATATAAAGAAATTGGTAATAACAAAACTTAGAGATGGTACACAAAGTTAATTTAGTTACTCACTAACCGAGAGAGCTGCACTAGGATCAGATAGCATGGCAAATGTGTACTTGCACTTGTTAACAACAAGTGCAGGAGTCTTCCCAATAGAAGCACCTTTTGCCACTAGCTCCTCACACTACAGTTGTTAGCAAAGTGAAAAGTTAGACAAATCTCAAGGAGGCATTATAGGTTCACATAGTCAAGCCAACTAAAAGTTGAATTAATCTTGTTGGTAATATCAAAAGGAGAAAGAAGCTAATACAAAAAATCAACTATAGGCAATTTTTGTTTTTAAAATTATGAAATAGTTAATTCGAAAGGATTAAACTAAAAAGAACTGCAATTGTCACATCCTCAAATCAAAAGCTACATGAGCATGGTTTTATGAGGGGATTCACAAATCAATGTGATTGCTAACTTATATTTTCTCATATAAATGTGTCCTAGATTGATGTAACTATACACTAAACTACAAACTCAACTTTACCAATACAAACAAAGGTATTAGAAAGTGGTTTCAAGTGGCTGACAATCAGCCCTGCATAGTGCATATGCAGTATGCAGGACTATATATGAGAGAATAGACGGTCAATTAAAATATATATAACTCATACAATGTAAACATATATATAACTACGAAGAATAGGTCATATCTAGTAGTCATATGCTTATAATTCATATCTATTTATCACTTGCAAAATAAATATTTCATATAATACTTACAAATTAGTATGTCACAATCACCGCATAAATCTTCTTAATTGTCATTAAATTCTTCATTATAAAATTAACCAAAATATTTTTCTTTTTTCATGCGTAGACAGCCCGCCTAACCCATATAGTCAATTGTCTCAAATGCCTAGGCTGCTAAACCACTTAAACAAACCACCTAACCCGCATTGCTTTCATGATGCAGTGGCATAGGCTGCATTTTAAAACAATAATAAAGATTATCAGGGTGCAGTTCTTGTTGCTACCGATTGTTAGCACCGCCTTTCAAAACACCACATAATCTCCATCTCATATAAAGTCCCTCTTCAAGGACAGACAATAATTGACAACCCTAACCGCTATTCATAAATCCTTCATCAGCGGATTGAACAATTGTCATGCCCCTTACAACAAGTAATTTCACGAAAATGCAACCACAGAAGCAGAATGGGAAGTGAAAGGGGTCAATATACCGTTAACAAAAAAAAGAGGCAAAGTTCAACAGATAGAAGGATAATCGGGGAACTAGAAAGGGAAGGTGGGATGAAAAAGAAGAGAGGGGAAGGGAAGAGTAAGAAACGACCTTGGCGAGGGTCCGATTCCAGACGGTGACACTGAATCCGTGACGGAGGAGGTTGACAGCCATGGCTTTGCCCATGATTCCTAGACCCAGGAATCCCACCTCCATTCTTGACTCTATCGTCTTCCTCGCTGCTCTGCTCGGCTTCGGATCTCGACTTCACCCCAATTAACCGGATCCACTGAAACTCACGCCAGCCGCTTTGTTTCTTCGTGGCTAGCGGATTGCAGCAACATGTGATAAAAGCAATATTTATGGAATCGATTCGTCATTGCGATAGCCGCCATTGGATGATTGACAGTTGTCCAAGCGCATCACCGTGGCGAAGCTGACAAGGCGTGGGCCCGCTGCGTTGCTACACTTGGTACATAAAAATGGAGGCCGGCCGAATAAGGGATCTCATCCACAATCAATCAAAGAATGAACAAACTGCCTCACGGTCGGCTAGCTGCGAAGGACTCAATGTTCGGAAGTTATGTCGGGGGCGCTGGGGGCGAGCGTTTCGCCTTTTGCCATAATGAACAAACTGCCAAATCATATGAATCTGCAAATCGGATACGACAGCCGTAACAAAGGCTGTAACATGACCACCCATACAAGCAATTTATACGATCTTAACAATTTACGGCTGTAACAAGACACCCAAAATGTAATGTAATTTTAACGTGCTTATTTTCACTCTTTTTTTTAATTCAGATTTTTAATTCTTCGAATTAATTAAATTCAACTTAGTCCTATAAAAAAACTTCGACTATCAAAATAAATCCAAATATCCAAATATCTCATAAAAAATAATTTATGTTATAACTTAAAAATCGAACTATAAAGGTCTAAGAACTACTAAAACATCCTTGTTACCCTAGTTCGGGAGCTTATTTCCACAATCTTAAGCTTTAAAGAGATCAACCACAACAATGAATAGTGTGAATAAATTAAAACTTTATTTTCGTAAAAAATAATATCAAATATTTTATAAATCAAAATAACCAAAAATACCTAAGTCATAAGAGCATCTACAATCACATAAACAATAACAACAATAATTAAATTTTATCATCCTCATGAGGGTTTTCAGTTAGCTAGTGGGTGACAGATTTACTATAATGTGATAGAGGTCAATTCTCGATGGACGCATGCTCTCGGAAAAAAAAATTCTCTCACCCCCTAGTCACTTGACGGTTGGCTATAAACTGATCCTATGATTTACCTCTCATCACATAACCTGAGGATAAATTGTAAGGGCGCCTAGGGTGAGCGTAATCACCTATTTCCTACAAAAATTAAATTTTATCCTATTAGGTGGGATTGGTTATATAGATTTTTTAAGTCATTGGGTTCTCTATCCCCTACCATATCAACATTTATATTAAAATAAATTTTATCTTATTTATCGTAGCTAATTGAATATTTTTTGATCTTCCTCTTCCTTGTTTAATATGCATATTTATCATAATTTCACTTTGCTTAAGTGAAATATTTATTGGTTATCTAAGTGTATATATATATCATCTTAAATGTCTCTTAGAGCATGTTTGGTTGAAAGTTATTGTTGACAATCTTAGTGATCTACCTAAGGTTATGTTATTTAATCATATTTTGTTCAAGTAATGAGTGATTCTCAAATAATGGAGCATGCTCGTCACGTCAGTAAATAAGGGATATAACCCAAAATGTGATTACTTTGGAAGTGTGAGGTTTTATGTGATTCTGGGATTAAAAAAAAAATCCAAAATTATCCTCCGATTTTTGTCCTTTTGGACAAAAATACCTTCGTGTTATGGCCACTCGCCCGGTCCACTCTTCTTCGAAGAGCTCCGTGGATGGCAAGAGTTTCATCGCCCACCTCAACGGTGAAGATCACTGAGGCTCCTTCTCACTCCCAGACGGGCGAGTTTGAACCTTACGTGAATCCTCTTGGGTCTCCTATTGATGTGCGATTTCTGCAAGTGCACGGAATGCCATCAAGTAATAAAATATCGATCCATATGGATTATTGATTAAACACTAATTGAGTTCGCAAAGTTAGTTATTTAGACAATCGAAGTTGTGTGTGGTCACAAGAACCAGAGAAAGAGAGAGAGAGAGAGAGAGAGAGAGTTGAGAGAGCAAGAGGAAAAGGTTTGAGAGAAGGCCTAGAGCAAAAGTGGTCAAGGGAAACCAAGTGGTCAAAGAGAGAAGATGGAATTAGGGAGAACGATTCTAGGATTTCGGTTTTACCACAATGATTGTAAACACCTAATCTATGTTTGGTTTCCTATCCTCATTAGTTATTTTATGTAAGTAGACTATCCTATGGTATACGATGTGAACTTTTGGAACTACACCGGTGTATCCGTTCCAATTCATCGTCTACTTTCAGAGCGACAGAGCTGAAGGATTGTTTTCTTAAGGAGATTTCTATCACATGATCCTACAACCCCCGAGTTGCCTTCTCTTACTGAGTGGAGACGAATTGGAACCAATCCATTAAGATCTATGTGTTGGATCATTGGAGACGAGAGAGGGGGTGAATCTCGTTCATTTCAAAACCTTTTCTTTTCTCGTAAATTAAAGTAGCAGCGGAAAAGGACAAAAAGAATACGCAATTCCTTTTACTTGGTTCGAAGCCCAGCAGACTCATACTCTAAGAACTCATGACCTTTCGGATTGTATCGATGGGTTAATTCACGAATGTAGTTCTTCCGAGAAAGCAAGATAGTATAAGTATGCAGATTATAAGTAATATGCAAGTATGAAATTACCCATAATAAGAGATTAAACTTTGGCGTAGGTTGTTGGATTGCTTCTCGATGTAGTAGCAGTAGCTTGCACGAACAGCAGTAGCCGGAACAGAATGAAGTGCAGAGGAAGGTTATCTCGGCTCGAACCCCGAGGGCTTCTTTTATAGGTTGCATTTCGTCGACTAAAAAATTGATCAGTCGGCTGATCCTTTCGGTCGATTGATACTCTAATCCGTCAACTGAACCCCGTGGTCTTCCTTCTTTACTCTGATCTGATTTGTTCGATCCCGAAAATCATGGCTTATCGATCGACTAATCCAGCTGATCAATTTGATCCCTGCATTTATCATTTTTGTGTTGATTCGATCTGATCTCTGATTATTACCATATTTGATCGGTCGACTGATCCCCTGGATCCATTGACTGATCCCAGTGATTTTCAACTTTGCTGTCTGATCGATATTATGCCATTTTGGTTTGTTTGGTCGACGAATCTCCATGTTCGGTTGACCGAACCCATTAATTTCAGAACTTTGTTTATCAATAAAATAAAGTTAGCACAGACTATATAATAGTAGCAGTCCTACAAAACAAAGGTTAGACCAAATATAAGTATGTATGAATATAACAGTTCAGACTGTCTTGATCTCAACTTAGAAATCTTCGTAGGTTTCTTCAGTTGGATCAACGCCTAAGGTTTGTCCCTACTGGGACACGATATCACTGCACTAACTGCAATTTACTTACCTCAACTTACCTGCCAAACATTGGGTCTTTCAAACCTATTTGGACTTTGCTCAGCATCGAATCGACCTACCAGGGCTTCTACTTGATTCAATATCAGGTCCTCCAGACCTATCAAATCCACCTGCCAGATGTCAGATCCTCTTGACCCATTTGGACTTCCTGCCTAGTTTCATAATCTGCTAAACTTCTCTTGCCTAGTATCGGATTCTCCAGACCTACTAGGGCTTTTAGAGTTGAGATCTTGCACAGTAGATTAGTTCATCAGATAACAATAAGACTTAACTTAAACTTTTGACAATATCAAAATATAGGTTCGATTCTGGTGCTCCCTGCACCAATAATCTCCCCTTTTGATACTTGACAATTCAAGTTTAATGTTAACTTAAATTGAATTCAGCGTAAAGTTTAAAAGAATTCCCACTCAAATTAAACTCTCTCTTTGAATTCAATATCTCTCCCTCTTTGACACACATCAAAAAATGAGGTCTTAACTTCATATTTTGATTTCTAAGGAACTCCTTAGATTTTGCACCAACA
>JBBUKS010507982.1:0-13698 GCA_038050645.1 Hedychium gardnerianum | reverse complement strand
AATTATGTTGACAGAGCTACCTGTGTCAACAAATATTCTTTTAACGGTATAATTGACGATCCAAGCTTCGATCACCAATGCATCATCATGTGGAGTCTCCACTCCTTCAAGATCCAAAGCTAAGGGTGGGTCCGGACTGGTCTCCTTTCCCTATACTTACCCCATAGCTTTCCAGCCGCCTCCCATGCGCCTTTTGAGCCCTCATGGAGTCTCCATCTGTTGGTCCTCCAGTAATCATATGGATCGTTCCCTGAACGTCCATCTTTTTTTTCCTTTAATTTTATCCTTCTCCCGAGACTCCTCTGCTTGCGGCTGAGGTATAGAAGGAGAATTATCTCGGGGTGTGGAGGGCCTTCTGGTCGGGTGTCAATTCAGGGCCCCTGATTTTGTAAGCCGCGGTTTCGAATACAGCATACCGCGCCTCTCCCTGACATTGTCCCTTTGATCTACTGCCTTCCGCAACTCTCGGGCATACTACTGACAATCCCGAATAGAATGGGTATTAGTTTCATGGAAGGCACAATACTGACCTTGTAGTTGTATTCCTTCCTTGGAGATTAGATCAGGTACGACTTCGATCGTTTGAACAACCTGATCTTCCTTGGACTTAGAATATCTCCGTAAGGGGAGGGGAGGTCCTTTTCGCTCCATGGGGTCGGAAGTAAGAGTCTGCATTGGGGCTTCCTTCTTTTTGGCAAACTGGGCTTCCTCTAATCGAATGTATTTGAGGGCCCGAGCTTATAACCCATTGAAGGTCGCAGGAGGCTTCTTCACCAAATATCAGAAAAACTCTCTATCTATCAAACCCTGCATAAAGAAATTGACTTGTATCTCTGGAGTGATAGAAGGGGCGTCCATGACCACTCGACTGAACCGCTGCAAATATTCTTTCAATGACTCCTTTGACTTTTGTCGGAGGGCATATAAGTCATGTGGTGTTTTCTGATACCTCTGACTAGCAGCAAAGTGATGGAGGAACATGGTCTTAAATTCGCTAAAAATATGGATGGACGATGATGGAAGCCGACCAAACCATCTTTGCGTAGGACCAGAGAGGGTCGTTAAGAAGATCCGACATTTAATACCATCCGAGTATTAATGCAGCATGTAGGCGTTTTCAAATTTGCCTATGTGGTCCTTTGGGTCAGCGGTGCCATGATATTCTCCAATCGTCAAGGTCCAAAAATGTTAGGGTAGTACATCCGTCAGGATTTTATTAGAGAATGGTGACCCTAAAGGGGTCTTGCTACCCTCAGAGGCAACAAGCTTATCCTTTTTTGAAATTTCAAGGCAAAATTTTCCCCCAAAGGATTTTGAGGATGATGTCGGACCTTCAGGAATACTTGAAGTGAGAGGGATTATACCTAGAAAAGTTTTCCCAGTAAATGTTGCCCTCATTCCTGGATTTAGTGGCGTCTCTCCCACTCCAGAAGGTACTCCTTCTCTGGGTAACCCTAATGGGAGGGTTTGCACTTGTAACACTGCTTGAACAGTAGCTGCTACCAATTTGTTGAAGTCTTCTATTGCCATGGTAATCGTGTTTGGATTATTGCCGATGTCACTCATCTTGAAATCATGGTTCGGGTCTTAACTCAGTATTCCCACAGACGACGCTAATTTGATTCCGCCCAAGAATGTCGACGCGTGACTCCCCAATTTCTTGGAGTATAGATTGGTGGGTTGAGGATCTTCTGGCGATAGAAGAGCTCTTAGAGAAGGGAGCAGTGAAGAAAGGGATCGGTAGCTTTCCTTGAGACCAGGAAGACCTGCAAAAGAAGGTTAAAGAAATGACCAGGAGGGTTTCTGGCGTTCACTCTCCGACGCTCAAGTTAGTTGAGATGAAAAATATATGGAAGACAACTAAAGCTTGTAGACGCCAGAATCTATCTGCACGTACCTTCGTTTGTAAAGATGACCCCCTTTTTATATTGTTGAGATCATGAAGACCTTTCGCGTTCCTTTCCCATATTTCCCGCAACGTTTCTCATAATTAATTAGTCTCTTAATTTATAATTTAATGATGTCTTTAAGGTTATCCGAAGGATAACGCCTACGTTTGAACTGAAAATAATCATTTGTCCGTTATAGAAAGATGTGAGAGTCTTTATGATGATTATCTCTTTGTGTTTAGCATCCTTTTATGACCAAAGGAACAGGAAGATGCTTTAAAAGTCAAGGACTCCAGAAACCGAGGCTGGAGGAGCCAGGGACTAGAGGAGCATGGGACTGGAGGAGCCGAGGGCTAGAGGAGCCGCGAGTTAGAGAAGTCAGGAACTAGAGAAGCCGGGGGCTGCAGGAGCCAGTAACTAGAGAAGCCGGGGGCTACAGGAGGAAGGAACTAGAGAAGCCGGGGGGCTATAAGAGCCAGGAACTAGAGAAGCCGGGGACTGAAGGAGCCGGGGGCTAAAGAAATCGGGGGCTAAAGAAACCGGGGGCTATAGAAGCCAAGAACTAGAAAAGCCGGGGACTGCATAAGCCGGGCTGCAGGAGCCAAGAACTAAAGAAGCCGGAAGCTACAGGAGCCAGAAACTATAAAAATCGGGGAATACAGGAACCAGAGTGTGTAAGTCATATTTACTGACACTTGACCCCTAAATATCATGTGTCACTTTTTGGATATCCTCCTTATCAATGTATTTTCTGGATCATCTTTTTTTTTTTATTAAAATCATAAAAAACATCTATTTTAAGTTTTCATCAAAAGAAAATTTCCTATTTTATCCTTAAAAATCAACTCATTTAATCAATTCATTTGTTTCTCGGACATCCTCATCTTCCTCGATATTCTCCTTCGCATCCAGCGTGGTTCTGTCTTCATCACGGATAGAGTTTTCCTGAAATAATGATGACGACACTAATATTGTTGTGTTAAAATTGCATCAACCTACATATCTCCCTGACTACACTTTCAATTTCATTGTTTAAATAGTATAAAAATAATAATTAATTAAATTGAATAATGTTCGATTTAAGTAATCGGTTCGATTTTATAAAAAAAATCATCGATCATTAAGATAAATCAAAAAATATTAATAGAAATTCATCCAAATAATCAGTATTCTTGAGTCCATTTCTCGTTAGAATTTTTTTTTCTATAATATATCGTAACTGAGAGTCAAATTTTAAAATTTTAAAATTATTTATTGAAATATTTAATCATTATATTATTATTCCAGATTTACCTTAAATAGTATACTCGCCTCCCACGTTTCTAGCGTCTTCGTCAGTCCGTCTCAAGATCAATACGAAGAAAATAAATCACGAAAACCAATTTATTAATTCAAACAATGACCAATATATTAAAAAAAAAAACCTAACTATTAACTAAAATTTAACCCTAAACCTACTACTACTACTAATAATATCTAATATATTAATTATTAATTTATTTCGTGAAAATTATCTTAAATAATATAGAACATTATGCAAGAGGTTTGACTTGTCGCAATTGAGCAGAAGGCATAGTTACGTGCAATCGCCTATCAAAGACAAAGATCCTTGGACCTCTTTCCCTTGTCCAAACTACTCTTGTGATTAACCACATGCATTTGGCCAAAAGGCATCCAGACGCGATCTCCTCCCTTCTCTTCCCCAACCTTATCTCCACAATGCATCGTCCAAATTGTGGTCAACGCTCTCTGTCATGGAGTCTCCATGAATCGAGATCTCCATGAATTGAGAGCTCTCCATTATTATACCTTGCACTCGGCTACAAGAGTCAACGTCAGCCCAACTGCAGCGCATGCAGATGGAGGAAAGTTCAAACGAGAACTGGCCTCCACTTCTGACAAAGTCCAACGCAGTTTTGGAACCTGGTAAGCTCTGGCATCCGAAGTTGGGGACAAAATGTTGAATTTTAGCCTCTGATATATTCGATCCATCAAATCACCTTAATAACTCTAGTGTGTTTTTTTTCTAAAAAAAAGTGCCCTTTAAAAATTTCTTTAGTTTTTTGTGGTGAAAATTTAAGATGACAGTTAGCTGCAGTAGCTTTCTGCTAAAAGATGTTAGCTTGGACTATTGATGCAATGAACTAGGTCTGCTTCTCCAAAATCTAGTACAATAGATTTGATATCTAGATGCCTCAGCTCAATCTCGTGATGCTACTTAATCATGGCCATCACTTTAGATTTTATACAGATGAAACCAAATGGACCACGCCATGCCCTGTTCATTCTCCCCCCTTTTAATCAAGTTGAACTAGTTGCTGAGTAGTTCTACAGCTTCTGCTATTAATTAAGCCTCTCCCTCTCTTTGGCCACTGTTATATTGTCACTAAGGCAGATTAAAAAGAGCTGAGTAACTTGACAGGGCTCAGAGATCTTCATGGGAAATTGCTGGGCTAAACAAATCAAGGCGGAGAGCACCGCCGATGCAGCCTTCACTTCCGGTACTAAACTTCACCTTCTTTCTGGCTTCTGAGCTATTGAGAAAACTCTTGTAGGATCATAATGCCTTTCTTGTAGGTGACTTAAAACATGGCACTAGGAAAGCTAATGTGTTGAGCAGTTCCAGCAGCAGGGTCATCTCTGCTTCCTCTTTGTCTCGGACCGAGGGCGAGATCTTGTCGTCTTCGAACCTGAAGAGCTTCAGCTTCAATAATCTCAGAACCGCAACGAGGAACTTCCGGCCGGACAGTGTTCTCGGAGAGGGAGGCTTTGGCTCTGTGTTCAAGGGTTGGATTGATGAGAACACGCTTGCAGCAGCCAAGCCTGGGACTGGAATGGTCATTGCCGTGAAGAAACTGAACCAGGAAGGGTTTCAGGGTCACAGGGAGTGGTTGGTGAGTGGCAGTTCCTTCCTTCAAACTTCATTAACACTGAACTGGTGGCTGGATTTTTACTGCGACGTAAATTAAGAACAAATTCAACTCTTGTAGGCTGAGATTAATTACTTGAGTCAGCTGTCGCACCCAAACCTTGTAAAGCTTATCGGATACTGCCTGGAGGATGAGCAAAGGCTTCTGGTGTATGAGTTTATGCCGCGGGGCAGCTTGGAGAATCATTTTTTCCGGAGTAAGTCTCTGTCTCTGGGATCTATGCTATTGCAAATTTTCAAATCTAGTCTCATTCTTCATGCTTGAGTTCCTGAAGTCTCGTGCCTGCTTGTTTTTGTTTTGTTCGTAGAAATAGCTATTCCTGCAGTTGCAATATTGTTTCTCAATGCTTCTTTTAGCTATTCCTCCTTTCAAACTCATCGAAAGTCTCAGAATGTTGTTCCTTCTTTCGAACGGACCAATACAAGAGTCTCATTTGTCGGAATTGCTACTCACGGGCTGGAGTTTTCGAGCCCTCAACGTTCTTCCATATGGAGCCACATCGGTTGGTTACCGAATCGAGCCAGTGTTTGGTGTTCTGTCTCAGTGAGCCACAGTTTTCTGCAATTCGACCTTGAGTTCGGATTCACCTATGAGCTCGTTTTACATCATTTTTTTAAAATGATAAATCAATGATAAAATCCCATTTTTTTTCTTAGATAAATCTCATTTCCATTGTTTTTTTTTTCTTTTGACATTAAAAAGTAAAGAAAGGGTCGCATATTCCTATTTCCTAAGAGTAAATTAAGTACAAGAGGTTAAAAACTCTCTTCTACAATACAGGGAGTTCATACTATCAGCCACTCTCATGGAATCTTCGCATGAAGGTCGCTCTTGGAGCTGCAAAAGGACTTGCTTTTCTGCATAGTGACAACGGCAAGGCGGAAGTCATCTACCGCGATTTTAAAACCTCCAATGTGCTTCTCGATTCGGTATGTAGTTCATATCGGTTCCTTCCATTTGAATGTGTTTTCACTCACTTTGAATGCTAATCTTTGTGCCTCGTACTGTTGTGCAGAAGTACAACGCAAAGCTTTCTGATTTTGGATTGGCGAAAGATGGTCCGACCGGGGACAAAAGCCATGTATCTACAAGGGTGATGGGTACATATGGTTATGCTGCTCCAGAGTATCTAGCAACCGGTAGTTTTCTTCACTTTTGTTATCTTGAATTTTTGCATAACTAGTCACATTTTTAATCAGTTTAAGAATTCCCAACATATCTTGTTCCTCCCTGTCCCTATTCTTTGTTGTGTTAATCAGTTTAGTTCAGGACTGAGTATGTCCCAACGTATTGATTCACTCTTCTTCTAACAGGTCACTTGACTTCTAGGAGCGATGTGTATAGCTTCGGAGTTGTTCTTCTCGAAATGCTGACGGGACGGCGTGCCATCGACAAGAACCGGCCGGCAGGACAACACTATTTGGTAGAGTGGGTGAAGCCTTTTCTTGCGAGCAAGCGAAGTACTATGAACATCTTGGATCCCAAATTGGAAGGGCAGTACTCGCCGTCAGGAGCTCGGAAAACGGCCCTTCTTGCGCTCCAGTGCCTATCCATGGAAGCAAAGCGGAGGCCGACAATGGATCAAGTTGTCACTGCTTTAGAACAGTTTCAGGATGCTAAAGACATAGGGAGAAATCCTAAGACCAAACAGAAATGAGCAGCTGGAAATTAACCAAGAGAACAGTTTCAGGATGCTAAAGACAGTTTCAGGAAGCACAAAAATGCCTTAGAGGAAGTGAAAAGCTGGAAATTAACCAAGAGAAGGTTTAGGGAACTCATACAGTGTCATACATTTAGCAACTTATGAGTGTGTTATGTGTTGTACATTGGGTTGTTGTTGTTGTTCATCCCTTTCTGTTCTAGAATGGATTCATTCTAAGAATTTAAGAAGGTTGTTTTTGAGTTGATGGTGGCGCACCATTTGCAGTTTGCTTTGATTATTAATTTAACTTTGTGACGCCATGGAAACGAAACTGCTTGAGCATTACAGAGAAATGCACTTTGGTCTCACTTCCTCTCAACAAATTGATTATTGAAAAAGCTCGTGGATTCGTTGACTCCATCACGTTTTATAAACTTTATGGGGCAATTCAAGGAAATTGATGGCCTTAAACGTGAGTGCTGATTTTTCAAAGACAGACTAAGACCTGCACCCCAATGAATGAGCTGTTTATTAATTAATTAATCCAACTTTAATTTGACTACAGTTGTTGTTCTTTGGCCAGTTAAGACCGGAGCATTCTCTCTTTATTTTAATCGTTTACAACTCTGATTCTTCCCTTTGAAGTCAAGCAAAATGTTAATGGCTTCACCAAACATTATTTTCAGGAAGGTTCAAGAGGAGAATACTATGAAGTTTCTGATGAAAATGACCGTGGAATATTATTGCAGGCATTGTAGAAATACATGATCGTGGAATAAGATCCATCGAACGAGAAAGAAAAGGAAACATATGCACAAAGCCAACGACAAGGTAGAAGAATTAGCTTAAGCTGTCACAGAGGTCTCCATAGTGACCTCGTTCGACGGTCGAATGTTGCTGGATTTCTTGGCCTCCTCCCAGAGCTCAGGCAATGCTTCTCTTAGGTTGTGGATGCTTTCTAAAGCATGGTCTGCGCCTTTGATTCTCTGTGAAGTGCCAACCTAAATCGACCAATAGCTCATTGATATCATAAACTGTTTGCTTGATATAATCCACAACAAGAAGCAAATTATTGAATATTTACCAAGACAGTGTGGAGTCCGATCGCTTTTGCGGATTGAATATTCCGCACGCTGTCGTCAAAGAAAACCTGCAAAAGTTTTTTATTTTAGCACAATCAACTAAATTCATGCTACGGATGAGAGATCATGGCATCCATCTTGTGTATCTCACAGTTCTTTGGGGGTCAATATTTGCTATTCTGAGAGCTTGCTCCATGGCTTCTACGGACGGTTTGCACAGTATTGGTGTCTTTGGTTGATCAACGGCAAGGTCAGGTTTCGATAAGTAGCCGACTATGTCAAAGATGTTGCTTGAGGTCTCTTCCCCAGAGGAATAGGATGGCTGGTTCAGTGTCTCAAAGCAAATAACTCCCTCAAAACAATCCTCCAGACCAAGCCGCTTGAGAACTCTGGCAGCATGATCTTGATCGGCATTCGTAAATATCTATGGGTAAGCAAATTGATAGATGAACTTGTTAGTGAAATGGAAAAGGATAATTAGCTGAGCCAACAGAGTTTTTGAAATTTACAGCTTTGCGAATTGGAAGGCTCAGCAAGAGTTGCCTTAGAACAGGATCTGGCTTTAGTGTTTCATAAGGTAATCTTCCATGAACAAAGCTGTTAAAGTTAAACCACAAGAGATCAATATAGTCTTTGATTTACAAACACTATAAGACAAGAATCGAGTCAAATTCAAACCTGTGGTAATCATCATAATTGAAGTTGTAGCCAATGGCCTGAGAAGACAGAAGCAAAGTTTGCATTAGTACAAGTTTACACCTACTCAGCAAAACTTGAACAAAACATAAACAACTTTGTGAAAGTACCCTTAGACCAGCCATTGTTGTTCCATATTTCTGGTACAGGACAGTACACAAGTCCGGTATCTTGCTCTCTTCAATCCCAAGCTTTTCAAGCATATACTCTGTAAAAAATGAAGAAATGATCTTCTCAAAAAAGAATGAGAAAAGAAGGAAAACTCAATAGAGACAATGAATTAAAAGATACATCAGTTTGCTCTACCTCCGATGTTCTTGCGGCACTCTGCGGCCATGCCAGAACTCAATGGATAGAGTGTGTCATCAAGATCTGCATTAATAAAGCTTGATCTCAGAGGGAAAATTACAAACATCTCATCTGCATTCAGAGAATACAAAAAGAAAACTCCAAGCAGGCAAATGCGAAGACTCACCAAAGAGAAGGCAATCAAATCGGCCACCCTGAGACTGAACCTTCTTGTACCTACCCTCAAATTCCATATTGATACCTCACAAGCTTGAAAATTATAAAACCAAAATCAGCAAAAACTCAACTTCGACAACAACAAAAAAAAAAAAAAGAAGAAGCTGAAAGATCAAATCTTTCATCTTTTTTTAGGTCAATCATCACTTTCCAAGCCTAACACAACATACATTACCAATATCTTCACAGATTCTCAAAAGGAAAACAAACGAAATCGAAATCCTTCTAAGAAAGAGGCAATTTTTGACTCGATTACCGAAGCGAGTAAAAGCTACTTACAGAAATCAAGGGGCGTACAACGCGAAGAAGCAATGCGAAGTTTAGCGACCAACAAAGAGGAGAAGAAAGCAAGTATTTTGATCCTCTGCGAAGCAGCGTGATCGAAGGAGAAGGCGAAGGGGAAGGAAAAGAGTCGGCAATGCATCGATTAATATAGCCCGAGGCATCGTTCCTAAACCGCCATTAACAATCGCGTCAATCCCTTCATTTAGATAATCAGATCAAAATTGGCAGCGATTAACTGAGAATAACATACGCAATTAAGCCGCGGAGACCCAGTGGTTGCGCTGTAGCTTCGCCATTCAACCACGTGTCTAGATCCCGTTACGAAAGTCACGGGATCGTCCGCGAGGCGACGTGGAGGCGCATCGAGACGTTGAGGTCTAATTGGACAGCACTAATGCGAGGCTTAAACAAAGCTCTCTCGAAAAGAAGGTCGCTGAACGGCACGAGGGAGACGTGCTTTGGACGTCGACCATCCAAATTGTGCGCCAGGTCGCTGGCAAGTGCCGTCATGCCTGTTCTCACACTGTTCCAGAGCAGAAAAAAGAAGGAAGACAAAATATAATATTCAATATTATAAGAGGGGGAAAAAAGCACACATTTAAAAACTATGAGTCGCCTCATTGAAAATGTTTTAATATTTCAAAGTTATTTTACAAAAAATTCACCAATCTACAAGCTAAGCTGTCCGAGGAAAATAATTTAAGAGGCCTTGCATCATCCTCCAATTATACTAGCCTTCACGGTAGGTTTTGGAGTCCATTTTTAATGGATACAAAATATTTCATTGGATATGTTTGATTTCTTTCATATAAAAAATCATTATGTGTTAGAATATATATTTTTCATGATTTATTTTCTTTAAAAAATATAGAGTCGACGTGAAAAAACTGCTAAGACGACGGTTCACTCCAATTATACTATGCATGGTAGGCAAGAGTCGCCTTCTGCACCTTGTGAGCTGTGTGAATCTAATTGTGCTTTCCTGGTTCCTCTCTTCAAGTCAGATCACACAAATTGAAGCTTGCAAGCTGCACCAACAATCAATGATGATGGCATTAATCAGTGAAGAGCTTACAACAATGATTCACACGAGTCCAAGAGGTCACATTTTGGCCACACTTGGTTGCACGTGATATTCACGTGAGACTCACGCAGGACCACAATCGAGGGACAACTTCTATCAAGGCCCTAAACACGTGACACTTTACTTTTCTGAATTAAATATGTCATTTTATTTCTAAAACCAATGAATTATTTGAATTTAAAACCAATTATTTGACAGTGACAAATACGTCCTGGCTTGGTCCCGTGCAACGATAACCATAAGATGAAATAAAACATGTTTTTGTATTAGAGAGGGTTTGAATAACACTGAACCCTAGTGGAACGAGTGGTACTGATAAAAATGCGATCCTAGTTTTTGTTTTGTAATTTGCTCTCTGCGACGAAGCTTAATTGATTAATTTAAGTGTATTTTTGTAAAAGGAACACATGCATGGCTTGATTATTTAATGAAATCGAGGAGGAATTATTGCATGAAGTCGATCTCAAGCTTTCTCTTGGTGTCACTTGCTGTCTTCTCCGTGTCTTTTCTGGAGAAGTGTCACGTGGATAAAGATAGAGCGTTCATGTCGCAGAATAAAATATGTATTCTGGCAAAGTGAGCTCATATTTAAGAATTCCTCCAATTATTGGTGCCTAACTTAATTTTCTGTAGAGTATACTTTTTCATATGTATCTTGTAATTTTTGTTTTAAAGATTTATATGTTATGATTTCCAAAATTATGTGCTGCAAGTAATATCTGTGATAACTTTACAATTTGATAATTTGATGACAAAAATCATGTACATTATAATTTCTAAATGTGATACAGTGAAACGGTTGTTCTCTTTGGTTTGGTTTGTTGAAGTTGATCACTATGAGAAAGATTTATCGAATTTAAATAAGAGTCGAATTCTAATAAAAATTATAAATATACTCTCTCATATGATGATTTATTTTAATTTTCTAATTTATTTTCTTCAAATAACGTGGATAATCGTAGGGAGTGTTAGAGAGACAGATTTTACCATATTCTTTGATTTAAATTTTATAATTTGGGAGAAAGGGCCGAAAATTGTGTCCGTGATTATTTCGGCCCATTAACCCGTTTTAGGGCTATAGTTTATTTTCCAAATATTAAAAAAAATTACAAAATTTCTTATAGATTTCTGTGATCCATAATCGTATTTTGCAGCGTATGAACTTAATAGAAATGATTAATTTATATAAGTAAAATAATTAAATTATATTTACATTTATCCGACGGTTGGCTACTCATCATAGAATATTATATTTTTTTTTGTAATTTTGTTTTTCGTACAAGTGAGGTCCTCAGGATTTCTTTTTTTTTTAAAAGATAAACTATTTTAGGCAATTGTCCAACAATTTATTTTCATCTAATATATTTTATGTTTGCAATATTTACAATATATATCATTTTTATCTTCAGGTATCTCAAAATGTAATCACATTACCAATCTCGTTAGAGCAGTTATCTTTTATCGGAAATCTGGGATTCAATTTTCGATGAAGCGAGCAGGAGAAAAACCTTCATAATTATCAGTGCCAGAATTAATAAAGGAGTAGATTTAATAGCAGTGGCAGCAACAGAAGCTCGGTGTAACTGACTAACTGTGTCAATGAAAAAAAAAGGGTTTAATAGTATGCCAACAAATCAGTAAACTGCAGAAATGAGATTTTAAAGATAAAAATAAAAATAATAAGAACAGAACAAAAGATCAGCAAAACTTAAACTTCAAGGATTTAATCTCCTTTTCACTCGACTGGTTCATTTTTGAAGTAGGGTTCTGAAAGCAATACTGCAGTTGCAGATTACACGAACTGCATGTCCGCCCACGCAGCACCTTCTTCCCTCTTTCTCTCTGAATCTCACCTCCCATGCAGATTCGTCCCTTTCACTAGTTATGTCTTTTTCTCAATGGCCACCTTCAACTTCTTCGGGGCTTAATTCGTCCCTTTCACCAGTTATGGTTCCTCAGACCATGCATGCACAATCGACAACTGTTTCCTTTTGGAGTTTCACGTAAGGCGCTCGTCTAAATCTAGATCTGGTATCGGACCACTACACTCACTCCTGTCCCTGTAATCAATTGACTAATTTACACTTCGACAATTAATTGCATATATATATATGCTCGCATGCGAGGTCATCGATGGTCATGGCGATGACAGCGGTGGCGGCAACAAGCGAAGGCACAGAGCGGACGCAGCGGTGGCCATCGATGGCAGGGCTGGTGAAGAAGCAACGCGGCAAGTTCTACACCGTGCGTCGCTGCATCACCATGCTCATCTGCTCGCGAGAATAATCTTGGAGTGTGTATTATGTACGTTCTGGTAGCATAATATAATAGTATCAGTCAAATAGCATGCGATATGAGTGAATTCCCTAGCAGCAATCTTATTAGCTATCGCATCTATATTTATTGTTCTATTTTTCTAATGAATAAATAAGTGTCACAGTTTTATTTATATTAATTGTTGATGCAAATCTATGATTTATATCAAAGAGGAAAATTATCGATGCCGTCGATTTGAGTATGGTTGGCCAGAATTGATGTAGATGTGGTTGTTTGAACGAAAAGTTAAATAGGTCAAAATTAATCAGATACTTGATGATGAAAAAATTCAAATGAGCCGCTATTGGTGACAAAATATCATACGTTGACCTCAGACGTCCCACACGATCGGTCCCATAGTTATTTATAGAGTGGTAAATTACAGATGACCTTTGGTTGTTCAATAATAACCATTACATGAGAGGGCAAAAATTTGACAAGTATTGCGCTACCAGGAATTGAACTTCAGACCTTTTGGTAGTAATGCCCCATTATAATAATCATCTGCCCGTCCCGTGGAGACCAAAGTGAGCCGCTATCGACCGAACACTTGGTGGTCAGAAATCGAATAGAGTTAATAAGTGGAGAAGTCCAAGAGTATTACGATTGACCGAAGTGGTTGAAAGTCCAATAAAAACTTGACCAAGACGAAGTCCAAGTGAATTATGAAAGACTAGACACTTGGCAAGAGTGAAATTCAAGCTAAGTGGATCAAAGTTGATCAGACATTTGGTAATGGTGGAAGTTCTGATAGATCATGAAGAACCGAATGTTATGTGTAAGAAGAGAAATCCAAATAGGTTAAGGAACACTACAAAAAAAAAAAACTCATATTAGGACGAAATTAACACCCGTCATTAATAACGATGAAATATTTAACCGTCATTGATCAACCACGGAATCATGATTTCATCGTTGATTAACGATGAAATTAATAACCAGTCGTTAATCAATGATAGAATAATGATTCCGTCATTGATTAGCGACGAAAACAAACTAATCGGAGAAGTATTAACAATGAGACCTTGATTTTGTTGTTAATTAACGACGAGAACTCGATTCCGTCGTTGATCAACGACGGACACTTCGATTCCGTCGTTGATGAATGACAAGAGCTCGATTCCGTCAGACAATTAACAACAGGATCGAGATGCCATTGTTAATCAATGACAAAATTGAGGTCCCATCGTTAATCCTTCTCCAATTAATGACGAAAATGTCATTCCGTCACTAAAGTCGGGATCAAAAT